>JAQGBX010002993.1:0-18521 GCA_034698745.1 Megaphyllum sjaelandicum
CCGCTGGTTGGCGCTAGTGGTCAAAGTACGCAAATACGCACGGTACGCAGATACGCACGGGCAACTTGAGTTGCCCTAATATTATCATGTACAAGGGTTAAAGCAGGATGTAACGTGACTCATCCGTTATCTGGACACTTCTTAAGGTACATTGGCAGTGTAAAAATTGCAAAAATGACAACACATACTACGCAATAGACAGGTGGTCACTGGTCACTATACAGAGAATATTTATGAAGGAAATGTACACTAGAAAAAAAAAATACACGCAAAAAGTGGTCAACATAGACAGGTGGTCACTTTTCCAGGTTCAGTGGGCGCTGACCCATATGTTGGCATTGGCTTCGACGTGTTGCGTGCAAGTCACGCGTCATGTCGTGTTACTTGTCATCTCAGTGAGCGCTCTGCCTTAGATGCTCCTTATTAGCGCCACGATTCTCTGATCTATGTACCTCTTGCCACGCCCACAGTGTTTACAAAGTCAAGTGAGTCACTCCCACGAGCTGCGTGACGTCATGTGCGTATTATCTGTATAAAGTGTAACGTCCTGTCAGTGTTCGTTTAATCTGCTAAGGCTCGCGTAAGTGAAAACCAGTGTAACGATTCTGGAAAACGTTAATTGTTCCGTACACTTAGCCCGAAAACGTAGTAGCAACCATCGGCGTTGTGGTGTTCACTCCTAGCAACCATCCATGCGTCATTGATGGTTGACTGATAACGTCCATGTCGCTTAATGCAACGATGGGGAATTAAAATCCGGACGGAGCGCCGTTGTGTACTTTTACGCAGGGTGGTGCGTTAGAGCGCATGCGCGGGAATCGCGTTCTGCGAGATTGTGCGGTTAAAATGACAGCTCTGAAAGACGCGTCTTTTAATATGCGCTAATTAAAAATGGTCGATTAAATTGATAATGACCAAGCCTGCCATGATTTCGTGACACGTCGTGGATGACTCCGTTCGGATCATGTACTGCAGGCAACCCTAGCTTTACGAACTAGGGTATCCCCAGACCTGGAAAATCTGGAAAAGTCAGGGAAGAATGACTTATTTTGAGAGTCAGGTAAATACGACGTGTAAAAGTTGTCTCAATCCAAAGGTTCAATGCTAATGTGGTTAGCTCAGGGCCTATTGCAAACTTAAGGGTACGCGGTTTTTGATACTTATAATTTAAAAAATTAAATTACCGCCAACTACCGGGCAAACAATTGCTAATGCAAATCAAATTAGGTGTGGCCAGTGATACTTTGCACTTTGACCCCAAAAAGCGCGAAGTGCCACCTGCTACACCCTCATTTGATATGCATTAGCAATTGTTTGCCCGGTAGTTGGCGCTAGTGGGCGGTAATTTAATTTTTTAAATAATAAGTACCAATAACCGCGTACCCTAAGTTTTCAAAGCACAAATTTGACAGTTTTTGTGCGCAAATTTACCAAATTTTAAAAGTGTACGAAACACATATTTACAAAATTTATAATTTTTAGAGCATAAATTAAAAAAAAATTTCAACTGTTTTCGAGGACATTTGTAACATATTCACCAGTTTCTGGTAATTTTTTTTTTTTTTTTTTTTTGCAAAATTGGCCACCTTTCAGAGTACAAACTTTCAAGACTTTCTCATTTTTCGAATATAAATTTATAAAATTTTCTAACAATTGCCATGCTAATTGTTGAATCGTTGACAATAATAAATAGTACAAAATATTGAAAGTTGTCCTGGTGTCAATAATTTTTTTTGTTGGACAGGGAAATTTTATTTCGAAACCTGGAAAAGTCAAGTTTCGGACACAGAGTTTCAGTTAAAGTTCCCTCGGTGTGTTTCTACCTTAAGACTTTGTTCATAAAGTTTGAGAATTGTTGACTTGGGATCGTTCTGTTTCACGTTTGTTTGTGTGTATTCATCAATAATCGCATCAAGGTCACTTATAACAACAAACTTCCCGAGCAGCTTGCTTGAAACTTCACCTAATGTTTTCTTCAAAACAAAATGTAACGATATAATGTATTCGAGTATGAAGCATTAAGTCGTAAACTTCTAATCTTGCCAGAAGGTACGACCAGGTTTTGAGTTTCACCGAACGCACCATAGATGGCGCTGCGGCATTTGAATTCGGTCAAATTGAAGGATGCCAGGGCGTGAACGGAAAGGTCGTTTGTGGGTCTCCATTACACCTTAGATCGTTCCGAACTTGCACTTGGAAACTTATCTCGATCTGGCAACACTGTTGGAAAGTGCTCATTGCCATGGCGACGGATATAGCACATCGGCCAAGTGCGATATTGAATTACTTATTCACGCCATAAAAAAGCGTACGAACAATGCCGGGGTCCTGTTTTCGAATTTTTCTTCTGGTATTTCATATAAAGGTCCATCAATTTTAATGCCCTTGCGTCTTTTTTTCCACCCATTCACCCCCCCTCCGCACATCGCTTACGGTCTTCTGCGTTTCATTGTCAATGCAAGGGGCTGCGTAATAAATGTTCTGACCGCGCATGCGCGGACCATTTGTGGCGTTTTTCGACTCGTTTCTATTATCTGGAAGTGCAATATTTTATATTGCCTTTTTTGCACGCCACCTTTAGATCCCCGCACTATGTCATCGTTAGTGCACCGGAGCCACCGTCCGCCAGGTGGCGCCACCACGATGTGTGCGTGCTTGCCCATCGTGCGAAGTTATACGCGTTGCGATTAAGTGGAACCGTAAATCCGGTGGCAGATGAATGTCCATAAACACGTACGTTTGTTTGCCACATCCGTTAGTGCGCTGGATGTCCGCCAAACGTTGATGGCGCTTTGCTGAGTTTTTTTTTTTTTTTTGCGGAAAAATTGGAGTTTGCCCCCTGGTGGTAGGCAATCACTGCTAACTTTCGTGCCAGCTTTCCCTATGCTAGGGGGCAGCACCGAAAGGAACGGGGCTGGAGTCAGTTTTTTTGCAGAAAAATTGGAGTTTGCCCCCTGGTGGTAGGCAATCACTGCTAATTTTCATGCCAGCTTTCTCTATGCTAAGGGGCAGCACCGAAAGGAACGGTGCTTGAGTCCGAGTTTGGTAAATCGAGCACTGTTCTCCTATCACAACCGCTAATAGTACGTGATAACCAAGCGTCGTACTTGAGTCTTGACTTTGTTCTTACCAAGTACCGGTTACCAACCGCAGTCGCTTATCGGATGATTACCCAAGCATCGTACTTAAGCTCTTTGAGTTGAATTCAGCCGAGTACTGGTTTGGTACCACGGCCGCTTGTTAAGTGACTATCCAAACATCGTACTTGAGTTTGACTTTGCTCTTATCAAGTACCGGTTACCAACCTCAGTCGCTTATTGGATGATTACCCAAGCATCGTACTTGAGTTCTTGAGTTGAATTGAGAATGGTACTGGTTGGATACCACGGCCGCTTGTTAAATGACTATCCAAACATCGTACTTGAGTCTGAGCTTGCCATATCAAATACGGTTTTCGTTTCACACCGCTTTAATAAAGGATTACCCAAGCATCGTACTTGAATTCTTGATTTGAATTCAGCCGAGTACTGGTTTGGAACCACAGTCGCTTACTAAATGATTATCCAAGCATCGTACTTAAGTCAGAGTTTGCAGTATCAAAAACTGTTATCCTACCACAAGTTTGATACCGCAGCCGCTTATTAAATGACAATCCAAACATCGTACTTGAGTCTGAGCTTGCCGTATCAATTGCTGTTTTCGTGCCACATCGCTTATGAAAGGATTACCCGAGCATCGTACTTGAGTTCTTGAGTTGAATTGAGTCGGGTACTGCATGGTTTGGTACCACAATCGCTTATTTCCCAAGCATCTTACTTTAGTCTGAGTTTGCTATATCTTTCAAATGCTGTTTTCGTAATTGACCAATCACAAATTATTCTTGGAATTGGATGAAATGGCCCAGTGCTCACACGTGGCATGCATTAATAAAGGCAAAGGGGTTGAATAACGGGAATGATAAGGTTTTAATGATGCTGGGCACGTATGAATAAACCCCAAGTGCTTGAGACCGTTCTCTGCGTGCAACTGCTAGAACAAGTTTTGCACAGTCATGGGAAACTCCGGTTGAATTTGTAAGAACCGGAAGCTGGATAGCGGCGATGCATGCAGTCTTCAGCGCCACTCGGTGGCGCAGCCAAGTCGAAATGATGACAAATGGTGGAAAAAACCTCTAGTCGTTTCGGGGTGACTCATTAGGACGTCGCGGCGCTTTTTAATCGATAAGAGGGGGCGCTCGTGTTCGCTACACGGTAATTCCCCCTTCGCGTCTCGCCATGGAACCTTTCTTATCCGAAATGCAGTTCACTTTGTCCCCGGCCGTCCCTTTGTTTGTTTTTTAATCATGCCCGGGTTCATTGCCGGACCCCTAGGCACGGGTTATAAAATCGATATCGATTAATCGATACTGCGTGCGGGGGATCAATCACGGTGCGTGGGACGGTTCCCAGCCGAAGCGACATCTGGGAGTGCCTGTGGGAAAACTCGAGTGTTGTGGTTAGGAAGAATGAGACGTAGGGATACTGAACATTCGCATTGTTATCATGAAACTTTGGTGACTATGTGGCCATGGCGTTGTGGACTTCCAGAATTGCGTCCATTCTGGAGAACCTGGTGGTCCATGAAGTTTAATCCTTTTGTCTGCAGCGGAATGTTGATCGGAAGATGTTGTGGACATAATCTGAACGCAGTATGTGGATCGCCATTAATTAGTCTGGGAAGAAATGTTGTGTTCCAACATGTGTGCTGTCATGTTCCGAACGCTTGGTTTTGACTTGCAGTGGATTAGTGCATGTCACATTTTCCACCATAAACGGAGAAGACGCCATGACACTTCATGATCGATGTAAAAATAATTAATTCGTTCCCTGATTGTTCAAAGTCTTCAAGTTTTTAAAAATCTGGTCAATGGCAATTGGAAAGACTTTTCCTTTTTTTAATTAAACATACTGTATTTAATGTTATTGAATTGATGTACAAAATTTTACAGGTTTTCCGAATACAAATTTGCAAAAACTTGTACGTTTCCCGAGAACAAATTGAAAGAATTCCCACTTTTCCCGAGGACAAATTTGCAAAACTTTCCACGTTTTCAGAGTGCACATATGTATGTTTAAGTTTTTCAATTTTTCTATGTTAATTTTTAAAATTGTCATTACAGGGTAGTACATTTTGTAAAACATGTGCATGTAACATTTTGACATTGTCATTGGTCAGGGAAATTTGTTTAAAACCTGGAAAAGTCAGGGAAGTTGAAAAGTAAATTTCTGGGGGGAACCCTGCTTGAGGAAAGGGGCATGAAAGGAATAGTCTCATATAGGTGAATTGTTTTTAATTTTGAACGACAGAACTAAAAATTTAAACTAATCATACATGTAACATTTGGTGTATATAACGCTGGGAGTGTATCAGTTGGTTAGTGTATCAAGGTCATTAAACTGATGGCGCTGGTGGATGTTGAAGCTGAAAAACGGAAGCGCCATATGGCTACGCGACGAGTCATTCACAAAAAAAACTTTTATCATTCTGACCCTTATCGTTTTGGTTGTTCATAAATTATTGCAGATTCTGGGTCGATCGAGACGCAGACATTGTCGCTTTATCCGTCTTTTTATGGCTTTGGGCCTGTTAAGGCTTTAATCCGCCAAAAGCGCGTGGCCTAATCCAGTTTGATTGCAAATCTGTCGATATCATGTCCGTATATTTATTTATAGCTCAATTTTGCCTAGTTCCCTTTCCGAGGTCGCTCACTCGGACTTAGTTTTTACCTCGGGCCAGTGCACTTATCCGGTATTGGCAAGCGAATGATTTTTTCTGGTAGGTGGAGTCACCTACCGGCGTTTTACAGAGTGGGCTGAAAAGATGTTCCTCTGGCGGATTTGCTGGGATTGGGGTGCCCTAAGAACGACAACGGTTACATCCCACTGATTAAACAGCGCTTAGTGACATGGTGGCAGCTCCACCAAATGTCTCAACCCTGACACGGATAGTCGCAGGTTAGCACATGTGTGCTCACTGGCTAATTATACAGCCCTCAGTTTGAAAGGAGTAAAAACAAGTATCTAGTTTCAGTTGAGAATGTTTTCTTTTTTAAATATATAATATATGCTGGTTGCAATTCTTCCCGTTGTTACAAAGAGTCTCTTGTGTTATGGAATTTGAAGGTACATGTATGGAGAAAAGTGAGGTCCCTTGTTAGCAACATAGCCAAACTCCTGAAACATCAATCCCTTTATGTTATGACATATGACTTAAAATCTTAAGACATTGCGATGAAATTCAAGAGTTTTGTTAAAATAGAACTTGTTTTGATTTATTTTATTATAATTGCATTTACTGTAGCCTATACAGTCGGGCTCCTGGAGATATCTACCACACTTCAAACAGCTTGTCCTGATGCTCCAGGAGTTTGTCATTTGAGGTCTCCGTAGAATTGGTCACGACTGTTTACCTACTGAGCCATGTCACGTGGGATGGTAGACATCATCCTCTTCTGATTCAACCAGAACTAACTCGCTAAGCATAACTAGGGGAACCCCGAAGGGACGTTTGGTAGCCCAAATTGCGTCAGTTTGGACCGTAGAGCCCGATGCTTGACGAAATTCATTAACCAAAATACCTTCGTAAGTGCCGCCATTCGTCAAACGAAATCCCTAGTGTTCTATTTCAAACACGAAATTCCCCATCTGGTTTTTGGTTGCCTTAGCATTGGCATTGGTTAGCTCTGTCACGTGACAATGTCAAAAATTGACGTATACCCTTTGTTATTCACGATTTTGCAAAATTGACACATGCAAAATTTACTAATGATAATTTGGAACAATTTTACAAAGTAAGCATGAGAAAAATTCTAGAATTTTCAAATTTGTCTTCGTAAAATTTGAAAGTTTTAAAATTGGTCCTCGGAAAAGATTAGAAATTATGCAAATGTATCCTCGAAAATAGTTGACACTTTTGAAAATTTGTGCTCGAATAAGGTTAGGAATCTTGCAAACTTGTATTACAAAGAATTTGAGAACTTCGCAACATTTGTCCTCCGAAAACGTGGAAATTTTTGCAAATTTGTACTGGGGAAATTTTGAAAAGCTTGCAAATGCCTGAACTAACCACGTAGAAGCATTGATTGTGGTTTGTGACAACGTTAATACGCTGAATTTCCCTGACTTTTTCAAAATCATTGTTTCCTGATTATTCCAGGTCTGGGGAGCCCTGATTACGCAGTTTTATGGTTGTAAATGTACACGTAGTATGAAAATCTAATACTATAAAATGAAAACTATAGTTATTAAAAATATTCAAAAACCGAGTGGACGTCTGGACATGTTTTTGTTTTTTTAATGATACCCTTTAAAGGATCACTCAGTTGAGTCAACAACCTTCGAGTACTTTGATAGGTTGATGCCAGTTTTGGTTTTACCTTAATTTGAGGCATGCGCTGTAATCTCTGGTGTTCTGCAAATCGCAGCCAAAAGACGCGCATAAATTGCTGATTGGGTTTTTGCACCCCGCGACGTCGACGTTTTAATTTTCTCTTCGGGCTTCTTCCATTGTTGGCGCTTATTTTAATTTCGGGGCTTAATTAGCAATTTTAATGATTTGTTGTTGCACGCAGTGTAAACATTGTTAAATCTGCGGGCTTGCGAGGAGAAATTTGATGCGCGCTTCGTGCAAGTGTCCGTGTCGTCTACACCCAACTGCACGCTTGTCTTTTTTGAGGGTTAGAAAATTATGCAAGTGCGCCCCGATCGCCTGAGGGCGCTCTGAGCAGAGCAAGGTTGCGCTGAATTAATTGCAAGATGGAATTTTGGCGATTCTGCGTAGCGCAGTATATGTAATACTAGACTCTTGAGAAATGAATTTGCTTTAGAACAAAGACAAAAAGGTTTTTTTACTTGTCACAAATATTCCACCTTTTTTCGGGGTATGGAAAACCTTTGAGATCGTTTTATGGAATACTTTATCCGGAATGCCATAATGACTTTTTCTCAGAAATGTGCGGTTTCCAGTTACGTCACCATGGTTTCCTCGGTGTGTACCTGCGAGCGTACATGTAAATTGAAACATGCATATAGTAATCACATGCCGTATATAGTTTTATTTCCAAATTTGTTCTTGAAACTTACCGGGATTCGATCCTGCAGCATACCATTCCTGGAATGCCTCACGCTACCACTATTACGGCTTGCTTAGGAGCACATTGAACTTGTATTCCAGTCGCTTGAAACTGGTGTCGCTTAATGGTATAAGCGTCTGCAATAGCACTAAGCTACCCCAGTTTCAAGCGACTGGAAACAAGTTCAATGTGCTTCTACCCTTTTCCTGGGTTTTCCATAAAGGGTATGGAAACCGCGACTGTTTTTGTTGTTGTTCAAAACACCTTTTTAGGAGTTTAAACATACCATTATGTGTTTGTAAGTACCAAAATAATTAAATCCCTCAAGAGTAGCAAGCAAAAACCTTTGGGTGTTGCAAAATTCCTAATTTCACAATTATTTCTCAGTGTGCAGCATGGTTATTCCACACATTTCTCATGTCCAGCTTCGCAGCGCCAATTTTCCGACTAACGAATGGAGTGAGGAAAAGGCGCATTAAGCCACGGCCATTTTGATCCGCGACACTTATTTCTGCTTCCATCCGCCGAATAAAGTCACGCGCTGCAGTCGGTTTTTTTGTGGACATGGGAACATGAAAGGTGCCGACCCGGAGTAATCATGCTGGTATTACGTATACTGTGTTATCTGTGGCAGATGCGTGCCAATTAGGTAGTTGGTAGTTTGATCTTTGCAAAAACCCAATTATGCCTCGATTTTCCGGTTATAAGACGCAACTTAAAAAATGGAAAGAATTTGATTAAAAATCTACGAGTGTTCTAATGCAGCTAATGGAATTTGGTAGAGAAAAACATGTGAACGTCATCTATTGTTCAAAGATATTTCCCTTTGGAAGATGCATTTTCCCATCGTTCTGGCAGTGGGTTTATTCCTTTTCCCCCACCCCTAAAACGGTCTGCTGGCCTTTAAGCCAAAGCTTTCAAATCAGCATTTCTGACAGACAGACACTGGCTGTCCACTTCTCAGGGCATGTTTTACAATTCTGTCAATTTCGAAAATTTTCAATCCACTCATAGACCGAACATTTGGATATTACTCGGACCTTAAACATTTCAAAAATTTCTGCTCCTGAAATAGCCACTATCTCCTCGTAGTCCATCTCTGCTTTCGAATTTTAGAAACGTGTCTTTTAATGTTGAAATGTGTTCGGGAATGGTGGAAAAATTTATCCAAGAAATTTTATTAAACTCCACAGAGCCGTTTTTTTTTTAATGAAACCTATTGGGCACCCCTTGTACGATGCCAATATATGCGGCTGCAACTGTATTCGTTAGATTTTCCTGAAATTGAGCTAAATTTCAAGGGCTAGTGACTCTTTGAGGAAGGATCAGGTCTACTCTTAATCGTCTTATTCCTCGTCAGGGGTTTGACTTTGACCTTTAGTCCGGTTAAACGGATTTTATGACGCAATTTTTCGGTAACTACCTCCACTGAGTAAAGTTACGTGCAAAGGAGGATTGCACGTTGCCATGACTACGTGGATTTCTTCGCTGTCCATTCTTTGCCTTGCTGTCGTTTTGAGGCATTAGTGCTGTTATTCAGCCATATAAAGCAAAATCATGGGTGAGCGAGCTAGAGGTGTGTTCGCAAATTGTTCGTTTGCCCTTGTCCATCAAGATGGACTTGGACGTTATCGTACACATATTAAAGCTAACCTAATTCTTCTTCGAGTGTCTGTTCCGACCTCTGGACGCTAAGTTAAAAGGTTAAAAGGCCGATTCACATCGAACAGATCCGTACCGTAATTATGGGGGTGGCCGGAAGTTTAAAGCTTGACGTCATTAAATTGGATGCGTGGGAAATTAAAAAAATGTTTATGTAAGTAAGACATTCTTCGTTAGAATGTGCAGCTGATGGATCCTCTTAAGCAGTGATCGTGCTACAAGATGCGTGGTTATATATTTGGTAAAACAGCAAAGTGACTTGAGTGCATGGTTGCTATTCGGTAGACTCGGGCAAGACTCCTGGGTCGGCTATCCTCATTTAGGTTTTTCATGAGTCCCCACATTCCCTTCTGACGAATGCTGGCATTGTCCTTGTTTAGGTTCTTCCCCAGCCATTTACAGAGATGTGTTTCGTCATGATCGTTGCCGGTCATGAAGCCCAGGAAAATGTCCACAGCCAATGGTGAACTACCAGTGAACTGTTAGCCGGTAAACTTTATGGCCATTACTTCCGTTTTAGAAAGATTGCATACGAAGTCCTCGATATAGTATAGCAGACGTGTAGTGAAGTATTTCGCTGTCGTTGCCGGTCTCAAAGCCCGGCTAAATGGGGAGGGTTAGGGAAAGCAATGGTGAACTACCACGCGAAACCTTTAACGGTAAACTTCGTGTCCATCACTTCCGTTTAAGAAAGTTTGCATATGAAGTCTCCGATACTGTAGTCGGACACTACTGAAACGGAAAGTTTCAGTTTAAGTTTTATGGCGGTTCTGAGTCATCAGGGGCCATTCGAAATGGGCGTCTTCAAAATGCACGTCCCCCTACGCCCTACATGAAAACGCCCTTTTCCAATGGCCCCACACGAAAGAAACTTACAAACCTAGCCAGCCACAAACAAGATGGAAAACTTGCTACCATGCGAAACCTTCACTGGTAAACTTGCTTCGTGGCCATCACTTCCGGTGGAGAAAGTTTGCATATGAAGTCTCCGATACTATGCAGGCCTTAACTTTGGGCCCCGTGGCGAATGCGCCATGTCACGCTTCGCTTTTTAAGCCTACGCAAGCTGTCTTTTCCCAGCACCCCCTTGTTTTTTCCCGTTCTCTCTCATGGTAATGCCCACCACCCCACATCCATTCGTAATATCCCCATCGTCGTCATCGCTCTTGGTCCCAACTGATGACTTTGCCATTTTTCCCCCCATCTCCTTTTTTTTATTTTCTAGATTTTTCTTATGGATTTTTCACTCTTTCGGTTTTTTACTGGCCTAAATGTGGCGCGGTTGGGGTTTCAGGCACCGTCGCGACTCTCCTGATATCCTGTCTGTTTTATCGATTTCCACACATTAATGGTTAATCGATACGAGCTGCTTATTAAATGACAGTTTTCTACTCGTACCCCCTCCCCCCATCCCTTTTTTCCTAATGTGTTCCCTGCGTGGAATGGATACACGACGACCCCTGGTGGAGGAGCGACGTGTATCAGTCTCTTGTCAGACATTCTTCCAAATCTGACGATGGCTGAAGCGTCGTGCTCCAGCTAGGCTAGTTACGATGGTGAATAGTTTTCATTACGCTATTCAACCACTTTTATTTGAATAGTTTGTTTGTGGAACCTGCAGGCTCCATTAGCAGCGTAATCAATTTTGACATTTTGTCTTGTTTTATTTAGTTTTTTTTTCCTGTTCCTTAACCATCCTTCCGTGCATTCGACGTTTGTTGATGCGATGTTGCCGCGCATTGCCGCTAGGGGTTTCACTTGGCCACAAACGGATGTGATGCTGGTTGACCGGTTATTGGACGCTTTTGAAAGTTTGTTGATGATTTCTGGTCCGGGTTGGGATTCAATGGCTCGAACGCCACGAGCCATGAATGCACCGGAAGTGACATCTTGTTGTGCCTGTGCTTGGTGCGAGGCTTGTCCACAAGGCTCTATTGCGTTTTGTTATGGAAATATGAGGCTATTAAAATTAATTACTTTTTATCTAATTTAAAATTTTTCTCGCAGTCTTGCGTAGCCTGCGGCACGGAAAATTGCGATATTTTTTTTTCAATTTCGTTGATAATGGCTCGTTAAAAATAATGAATTCATAGGTAATTAAGATCCAATTTAGATGAAGCCCTGAATGTTTTTTTCCGTTGAAGTTGTCATGTGCTGAAAAAAATTGCACTTGTAAATGTAATTAAATTGCGAAAACTGTTCACTGTGTCTTCATGCATTTTGATATTTTAATTTTTTTCATAAACTCCATATAAAATTCCATCTTAAATTACATACCCATTTTAAAATGTATTGCAATTGAAGTTTATTTCTTTGCATTATTGGTTATCCCACAAAAATATGTATTTTGATTTTTTACTCGTGCAAAATAATACGTTTAATTTCACGACACTCGCCATTTTTAATTTTATGACGTCATTAAAACAAAATTCGAATGATGTTTCCGATGCAGTGATTGTGCAAACTTAAGAAATTAAGGCAATTTGGTATGCTATGCCTCACAACTTCAGCTTTTCTGACCAAAATCTTATTCGGTTCCTGCAAACAAACAAAAAAACGAAAGTTGACATTTCGCCAACTTTTTTTCTCTCTCGAGTTTACGAATGTTTCCCAAATCACCAATAAATTCTGAAAAGGACTAAAGATTTTTGCCAAAATGATTGAAGTTCGCTACAGTGTTTGCAAGATCGTGAAATGTTCGCCCGAAACGGATGTTTCGATTAGCAAGATGGCGGACGAAAATACCCCTCTCCCTCCCTAGCGGGAGTTTGATTAACGGCGCTTCAGCCCGAATCCGTTGAAATAAAGGGGCGCATGCGCGCGGGGATAATAAAAATCGCCAAGCTGTTAATTACATAAGAAGCTCCTAATTTTTCCAATTGAATCGTGCGGTTCTTGTTAAGCTGATATTAATTAGTCTTGGTTAAAAATCCCTTGTTTGGCATGACGCATGCAATGTTCTTCGACGCCGTAATTCCCAGTCTGCGTTTCCGCTGAAAAAAAAGATGTATCCGAGAATGGTAAAAAATTTAATTAGGCCAAATCGCAGATTTGTCTTTGGAAATGCGAGTAATGGGCTCGAATTTGGAAAATGCAGCAAAAAAAAAGACGCCCTGCGCGCAGCGCCCCCCTGGTGCCGCCGCCAAGAAGCGCTGCAAAATTGGGTCCAATGGCGGGATGCAAAGTGGCGATGGGCGGGGCCACGTCCGCTTTCCTGCCTTTCATAAATTGTTAATTTATATTCATGAAAAATAGGCTCGTGTGTCATACGGTATTGATCTTTTCATTTTCGCACACTTATTTTAATGAAAATGTGACGCGCCAAGTGACTTCTCCTTGTTTGGACGCGACAGAGAACCCGTGTAATTAGCGGATGAAGCGTGGCAGCCGCGTCCTCCACCAGGCGGCGCTCGCACCCAGACATTTGACTTGTTGGAATTTTGAGATTGCGAAATTTGAGGTGTTTGCATGGATTTGGGATGCGAGGTTGACCCTGCTAAAGTTATGGCTGGGCAAACCAGCATGGCATGGCTGCTATCAGTGATTGCTCACCTCCGTAGGCACTGAGGTTTATGACGTCGTTAGCGAGCAGACGGATGTATCCGTCCGCGCTCAACGACGGTACACTTCCGCTTCCGGTTTTTGACCCGGACGGGGCTGAGGCGGGTTCGAAGTTTCGCAGTTTTATCTTTGATGGAGGGCCTCGCTGCGTGGGGAATTAATCTGTCTAAAATGCGTAAAGCGTTATCATCAGGAAAGTCATCTTGAAGTTATGACTGACTTGCTTGGTAGATGCAAATTCCCCAAAATTTTACAGTTTCCGAGGACAGTTTCAAAATTGCCGACAGTTTCGGAGGAAAAAGTTGCATAATTTTCGATAGTTTCCGAGGACAAAGTTGCAAAATTTTCGACAGTTTTCGAAGCAGCTTTGGTACATTTTCGACAAAGGTAACTTTTCCAAATTTTTAACAGATTCCGAAGGCAAAGTTGCAAAAGTTAATTAAAATTTCCACATTTTCCTATGTTAAATTTGGAATTTTATCAAAATTGTCATTGCATGGTAAATTTTGCTAAATAATGAATATTGTCGAGTGTCGATTTTGCATAATCGTTGATAATCTTGTCATTTTCCAATTTTGGCATTGTCATTAATCAGGGAAATTTGTTAAGAAACCTGGAAAAGTCAGGGAATTTGAATATGGGATTTCTGGAAAAACCCTAGTTTAGATGATGCCAAATTTAGACTCGTGATCTCATCCCTAAATCTCATTATGTGTGTGAAAATATTTCAAAACATGAAATCCGAAGCACTGCTCTCAAGGATTTCAGGTGAAGGATACTCAATCTGCATCACGGGGCTAAAAGGACAAGTTATGCAAATTAGGTTAAAAATTCGTTAAAAACATCGCAGTTTTAAAACCAATCAATAATTTACATTTGCGCACGTAAACTCGCGATCTGCGAAGATTGTCTGAGTGCTCGTAATATTCCAAAGATAGCAGTATTTAATGCTAACATTAAAACGCGGAGTTTGAATTATCAAACGAAGCCTTATATCCAGATTAAGTTGATAGCCCCGTGTAGCTAAGTTACTCGAGCATGCTTAGTAACCTGATAACGGCCGCCATCTTGGTAATCGCTAGGCTGCTTTCCAAGTACATGATGTACAACGAACATGAAAGAAAGCTTTTGTTTCGGGTGTAGAGAATTGCCAAAAAAAAATGTAGGAGAGATCACCCCGGGCTGGGTTCGTTACAACTTAATTTAGGAAGCGCATTCCGCAGGTTTCTCATGGGGATTTGTTTTTATCCGCCATTTTGTTTTCCCGTTTCCATTGTCACGCTCTGTCACCTCTGCCTTTTTCACTAGTTTTTTCTAAGAAAAACTGGCTCTGATGTCGTTTTTTTTTACGCTCCTAACTAGCGAAGCAATTTGTTCGTTGACAGATAGGCTTTTCATCCTAACTAGTCATCAGTATCAGTCTTAAGCAGGGACAGGTGCCGATTTTCCCCAGTCGTCATCTCCTGTTTCCAGCTGAGCTCAAATCCTTTCCTAATAATGGCTGATGGCCATTTTGCCCTTGTATCAATGACAGAATATTGAACGCTATGCAGTGATCTCGACAGTCGATATGGCGGCTGAAACTAGGCGAAGTGCAGCGACCTCTGGAAGGCACCGACCTTTGAATCGTTATCGTCTCGGGGCTATTCGTAAGTGACGTCAACCGATTGTTTGGATAATGCTTCGCTGCGAGGTTTTAACTTGGGTTGGGGGTACTCGGGCAGAAGCTTTGCGAATGGCTCTTTGGGCACACGTGACTTGGCGACTGCCAAAAGGTCCAGGCTTGAAGCTTTCTGAGTAGCCCTATTGTCGTAGCTTGAGCTATAATTAAAAGTTGGATGAGCAGGTTTGCATTTGCACTATTGAATGATGTGCAGTGCGATTTGAAGGGTTCTCGCACATGTTCACGAGTAGCTCCTTAATTGGCAGTTGTAAAGTCGCATGTTTGTGCAAAAGGCGTAGTGCAGCGACCTCTGGAAATTTCCGACTACGAAAAGGGCCATGCTTGAAGCTGTCTGAGTAGGCCTATTGTCGTAGCGTGTTCTATATTCAAAATCTTACTGAGCAGGAATGCATTTGCACGTAAAATGATATGCAGTTTGATTTGAAGGGTTCTCCCATAAATTTACGAATAGCACTTTCGACAATGTTGAGGTCGTTTGTGTAAAAGGCGAAGTGCAGCGACCTCTGGAAGACACCCTCGGGACTATTCATAAGTGATGTCAACCTATGTTTGGTAAATGTTTCGCTGCAAAGTTTATCTTGAGTTAGGAGTTCACGTACGGAAGATTTGCGAATGGCACTTCTGCCACACGGGACTTTACGACTGCCAAAAGTGCCTTGCTTAAAAGGTGTCTTGAGTAGCTTGAGATATAGGCAAATCTGGATTTACAGGGTTCAGGACAGAGATCCATTATATACGTATAAATGACGTGCAGTTGAATTTGAATTCCTCTATTAAGGTTATTACGAAACTTAGACAGATCCTCGCAGTTGTCAAGTCACGTGTGCAAAAAATGTTGCATTCGTTGGTTTAAATACAGAGATTAACAACCATCGGCGAATTTTTGTAAACCGAATAAGCGTGTTTATTTTGTTAACAAGTGATTTCACGACTACCTGTCCGATTCGTAAAGCTTCTGAGTTCCGCTGTTAAGATTATCACGGAAATTGGACAGATGCTTCGCGAAGTTTACTTTGGCTGTTGTAAAGTCACGTGTTCAATTCGCGCTCATTAAATTTTCAAAACAACTCACCTGCATTTAAACAGGGTTCCCCCAGACCTGGAAAACCTGGAAAAGTCAGGGAAGTTGAAAATGACCTGGAAAAGTCAGGAAAAAAAAAACCTGAATCGTCACGGCGATTCAGGGCCCATTTTCCACCTTTTCCGAGTTCAAATTTGCAAAATTATCCACCTTTTCCGAGTTCAAATTTGCAAAATTATCCACCTTTTCCGAGTACAAATTTGCAAAATTTTCCACCTTTTTTCTAGTACAAATTTGCAAAATTTTCCACCTTTTTTCTAGTACAAATTAGCAAAATTGTCCACGTTTTCCGAGTGTACAAATTTTGAAAATTCTCTTGGTTTTCCAAATTGTCAACATTTTCTGTGTACAAATTTTCAAAATTCTCTTGGTTTTCCGAGTTCGAATTTTCCACATTTTCCGAGGACAAAATTGCGCTATTTCTCACTTTTTCCGAGCACAAATTTTCAACATATTATTGTTATTTTTCAAATTTGTCTTTTGTCTTTTCCAGTGCCAATTTTGGAAAATTTCAATTTTTCACGTTGTCATTGGTCAGGGAAATTTTTTTTGAAACCTGGAAAAGTCAGGGAAGTTGAAAATGAAATTTCTGGGGGATACCCTGAATAATGGCTTACAATTGGTTTCAAAAATTGTGTTATTCTCCAAAAAAAATTATAGATTTTGTCAAAAAATATCTGATTATGTAATTCTGACTATGTAATTCTCAAAAATATTAGACTAATTTAACAATTTTCCAAAAACTATGTAATTCTCCTAAAAATTTAGACTAATTTTCCAAAAACTATGTAATTCTCCAATTATACCATTTTACCAAAAAAGTATTGGTTTGCAGTCATAAAAATGCTGAAAAGAGTTCGCAGCGCGACAAACTACACTTTGCGAAATTTCTTTGGTCAACAGAAATCTATCTTAATTTATTTTTACATTTTCAGAAAGAGAAGCTGAACATGCCGACAACGTACGCCCAAAACACGCATTCCATGCTTCAGTACAGCTACAAAAGCGTCATGTTCGTGTGCAAGAAAGACTCCAAAAAGTGCTTAAGGTACGCGGTGCAAAGGTAAAAAAAAATTGACACTAATCGAAACACCGGCAGCATTTTAATCGCACCGTCGCGTCGTAACGTTGACATTGATGGGACATTTCCTTGTGACGTATCGCAGAATCCCTCTGTAGATGTTGCGCCAAATTACAGCCAACCAAAATAAAAAACTCGGGTAATAAGTTTACGGGTAGAGTCGCTCGCGCTTACTCGCTGTCTCGTTGCATAGTTCGAACGAATAAAATACATTTCATTTGTAAAATAATGTTCATAATACATCGCGATACGTTTCCTCCAGCGTGGACAGGGTTCACCAGACCTGGAAAAGTCAGGGAACTTGAAAATGTCTGGAGAAGTCAGGGAAATTCAACGTAATCAGGGCCCATTTGGAAACATTTTCACATTTTCCCAGTACAAATTAGCAAAATTTGCAACAGTTTCTGAGGACATATTTTGCAATTTTTTCCAGTTTTCCAAATACACACACCGGCGCTGATGGTCGAGTGGGTTACGCGCTTGCCTCTAGATCCTAACTAGCGGGGTTCACTCCCCGGTCGAGGTCCCATGTAGATCCTGTTTCATCTCTGCACGTTAAAGATCCCTCTTGTGGGGGTGGAAGTCCCCCTCGTAGGCAAAATTCTTAGGTAGGTGATGCTGACGCATCCCCTGGCGTTGGTGTTTAGTCCTTGTGTGCAGAAATAGGCCAACGTTAAAAATCCACAAACCAACCAACCAACCAAATACACATATGCAAAACCTTCCACATTTTCCGAATACAAAATTGTCAAACTTTCAAAATTTTTTCATGCAAATTTGTTTTTTAATTTTTATATTTTAATTTTCAAACTTTCATTAGTAAATATTGAAAAATATGTCAATTTTTGACATTGTCATTGGTCAGAGAAGTTTTTTTTTTAACCTCAAAAAGTCAGGGAAGTTAAAAAGGAAATTCTGGAGGAAACCCTGGCGGACTCGCGCGTAGCTTCGGGTAGACGATGAAGACTTCAAATTGGAAAATAAACGTTAAAATTTGAATCCTTTCCAAAAGTATAATTTAATTTTCTCTAGACCTGGAAAAGTCGGGGAAGAATGAGTTATTTCGAGAAAGTCAAGGAAATTCAACGTATTAACGTTGTAACGATCCAAAATTAATGCTTCGTGGTTATCGCTGAACCGAATCACAAACGTTTTAGAAAAATTCCTAGTAGAAATTTTTAGAATTTTTAGCAATTTCAGAGGACAAATTTGGCAATTTTTTTAACTTTAGGAAATACATATTTTCGAAACTTTAAAGGGTCATTTTCTATTCTATTCTTTACTCTGCAGTCAGTACATAGTACCATGTGGCAGAGGAGATCATCATTCAATTTAAATCAGA
>JAQGBX010002994.1:0-18518 GCA_034698745.1 Megaphyllum sjaelandicum
CACTATTTATTGTAATGTTCTGGCACTTATGGTGCCTTGAAACATGCGCTCGAACTGTCGATGCATTTAATGTGTAAGCCCTTACTCAGGGTAATAAAGAGTTGACACTTTTAATTAGTCGTACCCAAGATTAATTCGTTACAACACAAATTTCAGAATAGAAAAAAAGCGACGTTCGTTATAACATTTCAACAAAAATACACTCCTGACCGTGCCCTGAGTCTGTCGAATATTTTTCAAAATGGAAACACGTCACATGCAATATAAATAAATAAAATCCAATGATTAGTACACTCCTGCCTTTAAAAAAACTGAAAATTCTCCTGCCTGAAGAACGCAGTTTGTCAAAAGCAAGGACTGCCAAACTGCAGCTATAGAACTCCTGAGCGGCACGATACCTCACACAGGCCAGAGCTCCGAAACCCTCTCCAAATCTTAATTGGCCAAGTTGACGTGGCTGCCTAATGCCAGAGGTCCTATGGATCGGAATCTCAGAACTAACGAACAGAAAGGGTCTCCAAGGCGCCCTATTCCCAAGAAAAATTTTAAATCTGAACCTGTGCGGTTAATACCACACGTGGGGGGGACTTACCGCTTCGAAGACTACTAACCAAGGAGTTGCCCAATCCGCCGTGTTCCCAACCCGTTGAGGCTCGTGCCTAATCTCCGCACCGCGGGTGGTACGGAGACCGCACAAAAACTATGCAAACACAATTCACCTTTTTAGCTAGCTAAAATGTCCGCTAAAAATAAATAATGTGGTCCGAAGGACTCTTACTGTGATCCGGCCCCGAGTCATACTCAGCTCGAATATGTTTTCGCGCACATTTAAAAACTGTTTAGTGGCTACATATTTATGTAGTTTCGCGTTTTGATACGAATATGCGTATTCTCGTACAATGAGTTCACAAACAAGTCTTTAGTTATTTAGTTCGGTGCCACATTTGACCTGAAAGTGTAAAATAAAAATAAAATAAGCAATCAAGCTAATAACTTTTCTTTTTCTTTAATGATATACTGTAAATTAAGATTGTTTCTTGCTCCGTATCCCAACTCAGCTACGCATCTACTTTGATTAAGTTAAATTACAATAGTTTAAGTGGGTGACAAATTTAAGACAATTATATAAATACATGTCGGTGTCTTCCGTAAAATGTCCATGCAAGTTAAAATAGCTGATTGCATGCCATGGTGATTCCATGATAGCGTTTAATTTTAACCACTTTGACTGTAATCGAAACTACAAAATGTAAATTACAATAAAATATAATCTATTGGATTGAGCAGAAAATTTAGAAAAAAATTAAGGTATAGACTTTCTACAATAGGATACTTCAATTTTCGCTGAATTTTTCAAATTATTTTCTACTAATATTGAAAAGGGTACTTTATGTATACAATATAAATATATATAATTTCATATAAAATGTAAAATGCTTAACATGTCAAATAATTTTAATGTCATTAATTCCGTTATTAAAAATGTAAACAAGAAAATATAGGTATTTAAAAAAAAGAATTCCACTGAATGAAAATATAAAAAAAACGAAAATACTTCTTAAATATGTCTATTTTAAATTCAGAAAAAAAATGCATTTGGAAAAAAAATTGATAGAAATCAAAATTAAAATTTTGATAAACTTGTAAAAATTAAAAAAACAAACAAAAGATGTTCATTAATAAACTTTTATTGATTATTATTATTTTTTGTTGCAAATTTGGAATAAAAAAAATCTACGTCAGTGAAATAATGATGCGCAATAAAATATCTGTGAGGTCTATTGTTGTTGCACGGGCTATCGTCAGGCAGAAGTTTTTATGACGTAGGCCAAAAAGAAAGCGTGTTCAAATTACGTTATCTCAACAATTAAAATTTAATCTAACAATGTTTAGTAAAGTAGACTGCATAATTTAAAAATTCGTAATACTGATAAATATAAAATCCATAATATCATAAATGAAAGCCTATATACGAAAAGCTTGAATGCATGCAGTGGCTGGTGGGAACATGTTGCTGCGTATATAATAGATGTTCAAACAAAGAATATCTACGGGGTCTATACCTATAGTCTCATCAGAGAGCCCGTTATACGCAATAAAGTCTGCATTGGTCATAATTAGTATATATTTTTCCATAAATCAGCGTCGAATGAAAGATTAAGACGTTAAGTTACCCAAATGAGGTAAAATTACGGTATCCCGATAACAAAAAATGAACCTCGTCAGTCATCGAGGTTTTCGACGTCGGCGATAGTTGAGAAAAATGGCGTCCATCTGCAGTTCCATTGTCGAATTTTGCAGCGGTACTTTTAAACTAAACCTCGACGCTTAAAGTGAACCCAATAAATCTTACAAGAAATACCTTTCCGTGAGCAGTACATTCGTTATTCTTCGTCATGTCTTTCGTTTTTAATTTTTAAACATTAAAAAAAAAATTGGAGCGAGTCCTACACGTGAGCATCCACTCATCAAAATTGACCTACTTAATGCGCGTAACGCGTGTTTATTAAGATCAAGACGCGTATGAATTTCACGATATATGTTTAGTGAATCACATTAGTAAATGTGGTGACCATATTTTACCCAATAATCAAGCTAAAGTTGAGACAAAAAAATATGCCATCAAACAATGAAATTGTTTTCAAATTACTGCATCATATACAAATCTGCGATAAATGTGTGAAATGCTCGCATAACTCATCCGTAATTCTTCAACGCACTTTTTTCTTTGGCGGAGGATCACTTTTCTCTACAACGCCAGCAACCATGCATGCTTTCAAATGTTGCGGCTTTCACTACTGTTACTGTACTGTACTAGGTCGTATAGGCATACAACAACATTACCATCACTGTCAGTATATGCATGTACACGAGTACGTAACACCAGTACACGCAGCTATAGACTTCGTGTCGGGACCTTTGACTTCCGCACGTCCAATAACAATAAATCTTATCAATTAATTACAGGATATAATGAATACATGTATATGATTATTATATAACAGTGCAATGATGTAAAATTTAATGTAACATACTAAATGTAGTAGGTTACACGTATTTCACATAAATAACGTATTATACATGTATAACTCATGTATATTCATGTATTATACAGGAAGTTTACATGTATCGTACATGTAATATAAAGGCAGTTTACATGATGTATAGTACATGTGTCGTATACAGGCAGTTTGCATGCATTTTAAATGTTTTATATATATGGAGCATATACATATATTGCACGTCTTAAAATTTTTTAAACCATGCAGTTGCCGTGTCGATTTTTCACAATTTGCATCACGTCGGCCAAAGCACGATTCGTTATTTTTGTGTCTGAGTACCTCTTCTTTTTACGAGGCACATATTACGTATGTTACGAGTTGGAGCATTCACTGAAATTTCACAATACAATGTACTGTAACTGAAACGCGCTGTTATTTTATGGCCAACTCTGTTTACATGTACTGTATACATTATACTGTAAAATGTAACATCAAAATACATGTACATGTAAAATGATATGTAAAACAGGAATTGACATACCGGTATTTTTACATGTCGCACATGGATTTATAATATATACATGTACGTGTTAACATTTATATTTATACTGTGCAGGTATTTATTAGATAGCGTAGAGAAAAAAAATGCCTAGTGCGCAAGCGCCTCTGCAGACTTAATTTTATCTACATTTACATTTAGTCATTTACGTTTTCCATCTACGTCAAGCTACGGCATTTCCTGAGTACGGCTAATGCAAATACATGTGAATCGAATCAACTTTTCAGTTACATTTTCCGTCAAATTATCTATAATTTTCTGAATTCATTTCGTTCGAATTCATATACAGTACGTGAGTCGTAAATTCAAAATCCAACCTTCGGAATAATTTCTGATAGGATTCGTTGGCGTGAATAGCTTCATCAAACAGATCGCATTCTAAAACGTGTCATCACACGCGTTCACGATTCTACCCTCAGTTAATTAGCTATAACTATCGACTCTTAAATAAAACCTACCCGAATCTTCTCGAACATTTTCTCATTGTTCGCTTTCAGTGGCCCTCAATATCAAAAGTTTCTATTTTCATTTTAATTTTTCCGTTGTACAGAAATAGTGAAGAACACGCTCGTTCGAAAGCGCCAGAGCCACCTGACGGAAGTCTGTCGAACTATAGACGAGAAGCGACAATTTCGATGATGAAAAGGGATGCTAAACAGTTTACTTCCAATGCAAGGAATTTCTAATGCAATAAATAATATATTTAGTAGGTTTATGTCACCCACTTTTTCCTCGAAGCTTTAAATATTCATTGCACTCCTACTTTGATTAGCAAATATCAAATACTGTACCGGTAAGTGAAAGACAACTGAAACGATTTTTTCCCCTAAGTTTATTACTTTTTTGTAAATTAAGTAATTAGTTTTTTAATTACTTCGAATTTCTAATTGCGTTTCGAAATTGGCAATCTGAATAAGTTTCAGATTCGTTCACCAAAAATATTTTTCCGCTGATATTTGAGTAAACAAATGCATTCTTCAGCACTTTATTTAACTGCGTACCTTTAAAAACGATACTCTTCGCAGTAGTTACAAGTGTACATTTCTCTTTTTTAACTAAACCCTACCTGAATGTTTGCATTCAGCGTGATGGCCCGCAATTTCATTTTTCAATCTTTTTAGAGCTGGGGGAAAATGGCGACTGAAATAGTGGAACAGACGCTCGTTCGAAGGTGTTAGCGCCACCTGGCGGCAATCTGTCAAACAATTCCACATTAACTAATAACAGCAATGAAATTTAAACTTCATCTAACACTAGCTATACTTAATTTTGGACTTTAAATTTGGAAAGAGACAATCCTGTTAGAAATAACACAACCATATCGCACCCCCGCTCAAAAGTGACACAACTCAAAAATGGTGAATATCCAACAAATATAATACTGTATTAAATCGAACGAAATGAGCTGTATAATTAGTAAATGTCATTAGTAAAAGCCAATATTGCATATTACAATGTATTATCCGTCCAGTCGTATAGCCGCGATCCTGGAAGACTTCATATGCCAGGTTGACAACTTCCTCCAAGATTTAAATCTATACCAGGCCTAAGGTAAATATTTCGGCCTAATGACAGTTCTATTCCTTTATGTTTACCATGCATCGAAATTTGCTATATGGGATCATCCATAAAGGACGTCCTGCATTTTTCAGGGTAAATTTTTAGACCCCCTCATCCCTGTCCACCCTTGTCCTGTTTATGTAACACCCCCTCCCCTCACCCAATGCCCCGTCCAATTTTGAAAACAGCTTGTTGATTACATAAGCAATTTTTTATTATGTTCTTTATCAATTTTTACATTGATAATATTACCATTAGTGAACCACAGACCTACAGAATATTATAACTGTAAGTAAAACAGACAAAACAAAATGAAATTAGGTGAATTATCTACAATTTTTCAAAATCTGAGTTTAACCAATCATCCATACTTTAAATCGTTAACACGGTTGCTTTCGTCTGAGGTTTGGCTGCCTTAATACCTGCACTTGTCACCTCAATGATTTCCTTGTGATCAAGAACATATACATGTTGAGTTATTGATGCTTTCAGAGACTTAGAATTTAAAGTGAATATTCGATAAAATTGACTTGTCCTGATCTTGTAACGGGACAATTATGATACGCAGTCGTGATTTCTCCTGGATGTCAACTCTGAAGAATTTACGACTTCATCATTTTGAGTTTAAAATTTACCATTTTATTTTTTAGTTTCAAACTAACTTTTAAGTACTTGAAGACAAAGAGACTTAGAATTTAAAGTGATAATTCGATAAAATTGACTTGTCGTCATCTTGTAACGTGACAATTATGATACGCAAGTCGTGATTACTCCTGGAACTCAACTCGGAAGAATTTACGACTACATCATTTTGAGTTTAAAATTTACCATTTTATTTTTTAGTTTACATAAGCAATTTTTATTATGTTCTTTATTAATTTTTACATTGATAATATTAGCATTAGTGAACCACAGACCTACAGAATATTATAACTGTAAGTAAAACAGATAAAACAAAATTAAATTAGGTGAATTACCAAAAAAGTTTAAAAATCTGATTTTAACTAATCATCCGTATTTTTAATTGTTAAAATGGTTGCTTTCGTCTGTGGTTTGTTTGCCTTAATACCTGCACTTGTCAACTCAATGATTTCCTTGTGAGTTATGTCTGTATGTTGAATTATTGATGCTTTCAGGGATTTGTACACGTGCATATGCTTATTGACTGCAAAATACATATCCAGAATGAAAATTTATCAAAAATATTACTGAGACAATGAACTACCCTTACCAATGAACTAACTGTACAAATTCGCAGCTTTCGATAAAACGAGGAATTTCGCCTAACAGGAAAGCAAACCACCCAGTTTTAAAGGCCAAAATAAACTCTTCCTCCATATACAGGAGCAGTAAAGTATTTAATAGCTGATGCAGTAAATTTGTCTATAAATTGATTAGCAAGAAAATGAAACCAATGTGATCTATTTATCATCGAAAACTGATGACAGTTTAAGACCAAGTTGACATCCGGACGTCCACTTTTCTAGAACCCCTCCCCCACCCCAGTCCGCCTGTGTCCCAATTCTCCCCCCCCCCCTACCCCTTTTTCCGGACGTCCTTTATGGATGGCCCCTGAGGATGTGGGGAAATCCAAGAGTCATAAATCAAAGTGTCAAAACATATCCCTCGGGAAGGGTCCGGTATATGTCGCGCCATCTATTGACAAAACAATTTCCCCAAGAAAGATCTGGTTTTCTCCCGCTTTCATTCAAAAAACGGGTGACGGAGATAACGGCAAAACGTGATCGCTTCGTTCTATCGTCAAGTAAGCCCGGGCAGACCAGCTAGTATATATACTGTATATATCGATTGAATACTATTGAAAGTGGGGCATTATGAACTTCTCCATGGGCCAGTTAAGTTCTTGTTCATGAAGGATCACTGTAGAAAAGCTTGTGAAAGAAATATTAAACACATGTCAGAGATTATAAAACATTTTAAACATCGTCTTTAATAAATTTAATATACAGTGTATGTTGCTACTTGTATTCAGATACACGCGGATCAACATCGCCATTAACCATGGGCGCAAAGCCCGTTGGTGTCATAGACCAGAGCCAATCAGACTCCGGCAGTAGATATCAATCGTCTGATCGGTTTTTTAACTGGCAGTTCATCGCCACTCATCTATACCTGTTCGTGGCAGGGGTAGAATATAGCCTAAACACTTAGAATGACGGGATGGGAAAGAAATACAGTATGCTCATGTCTGGTTTAATATACTGTATGATCTATCCCAGCACTCGCCTGGAGATATTGTGTGAAACCATGAAAAAATAAACAATCGAAGATAGCCGACCTAAGAATCGAACATGAGTCCACCGAATGCAAGGCGAGAATGTTAACCACTAAGGGCCGGTTGCACCAACTGAGGTTAAAAATAACCCAGGGTTAACCTACTGTGTAACTCTAGGTTAACCCATTGTTTTATTGTATACAAGCACGAGTTGGGGTAAAAATGATAAGTTAACTCAGCCAGTAGACAGGGTTAACCTCGGGTTATTAGGAAAAACAACATGGCGGATACTGAGATGACGTATAAATAAACTACCATCTTCCTACCTTATTATGCATTGATGTGGATGTTTTTTTTCATATTCCAGTTATTTGTTGAGCTGGTCGTCTTCTTTGTTCCAGGGGAGTTCTAGATCATTGATGGCATCGACGATGTCATTGTTGAAGATGTATGGAATTGGTTGATTGAACACTAATCATTTTTATTATCGCACGATCCAGCCACCAAAATCAATATTACCTTTCTGCGTAATTTCATCGTGAAATAATCCTATGTGCTATAAAAGTATCGTGTTTGGGGGCGAAAGAAAGCAAATTCTGGACGTTTTCAGGAAAAACATTGAAGGGGCGAATCAAGAAACATGTAAACACTATACGCTCGTACGTCAGAAGGAAAATCATATAACATGCACATGTTGATTAAATTTGGACGCTGTTGCCATAGCACGTACACACATGTACACCGTAGCTTGGAGCCAGATGAAACGTGAAACGATATTAAAATTGACTTGAATCTCATCGAACTAAACGCAGCTCTCGTGTTTTCCACAGGTTGCAGAGTTGTTTATTATAAATTCATCCGAGTTTTGGTCAACATACTAAATTATGCAAGTTGACTGCGTTTGACCTACATGTATGTACTTTGATCGGTTGAAGTAAACAAAATTGTTTACCACAATATGCAGTTGAGTATTGAAGTGATTTGGCTCTACAGTTGTCCATCGGGAGGGAGTAGCATTAAGTTTTTCAAACAGCTTGCCCACCATCTCCAAGAGTTCGCGATTGAATTCGCCATATGCTGTAAGGTCGGCCACAGCCATAGGATATTTATATTTAAATTAGACCATGTATTAAGTTCAACCCTATCATCAATTGGTCGGACATTGCACATTCGACAAGAAAGGATTTTAGTTTTTGCCAAAAGCAGCCACTATCTCGTAAACTGTCCCAATTCATAAAACAGTATTTATTGCCATTGTTGGAAGGCTGTCGTCACAGGTGTTCGTTGTTCGATATTTTCTTTGTCCTCTGCCCTAATTCTTGCACCCTATTCAGTCATTTCTCTGTGCTCGTCCGAACATTTAAAGAGCTGGTTTTAAAAAGGGTTGAGTGAACTCCGGCTATCGCTTTTGTTCAGGTTCTGGCCATTTCAGGGTGGATTTACGACCCCCCGGTGCCCAAAGCTTATAATTACACAGACTGCCCTGACGTGCTTACTGGCTCATTTGCAATCGGGAAAGTTACGACTCGCCTTGACCGTTTCGACTTTTTCTTACCTGCGTTAGTGCCATTGGCGTCAGAGTTGATAGTGAAAGTTAGATGAGTGGAGGAGCGATGCCTGGCATTTGGTCACTTTTTCTGAGTTTTTTTTTTGGTTTGTATTTGTTAACTAGCGTTACGAGTATCCTTTGGGGCATCAGACGCTATGTTGTTTGACATTGACCCCCGCGAGAATGACCATTGCGCCATCATGGAGGTTTATTGTCTTCGTTGTTTACAGTTTACCTCGTTGGACTAATGACGTCCACGGTGATTTATTCCAGTAATGGGTTACTCGTTGAGACCCAGTTGCGTCCGGCGCCGCATTACAATAGTAATGGGGCATTGGGCAGAAGCGCCCTGGGCTCAAAGGGGTGCAGTGAGTGCCTCGCCATTCCCACACATATTTTCGAAAACATGCCATTGGTTGTCCCATCACTAAAACATCACCAATAGCTTTCTAACCATCTGCCTCGTAAGGGCCGTTAATGCTGCTTCTGAACATAGCGCTACGGCTACCTCGACTCAATTGGGTCATAACCCAGAAAAAAGCGAGATTACTGTCATACCTTCTTGTTCTTATGGTTGGAAATAAAAATGTACGAGAAATTGGAAGGGTCTTTCGAAGTGCTGCTGCGTTAATGATAGGCACGGTCTCCAATAATAGCCGGAGCGCCGTCGATAGCCCTCGGGAGAATAAAATTAACGTCGATCAAACGGTAGAAAAAGGTTTGTCAAAACAAAATTTAGCTGAGACAATGCTTCAAATCAGTAAATTATGAAAGAAACTTGTATGTATTTTTTTTTTAATTTTAATTTAATTTTTTAATTAAGATACTGGGATAACACGCTTAGAAAATCGTACAATTCGCTAACTGCGACAGTTTGAATATGCATGGTCATGCAGTTTACAAATACGTGTACATGTAATAGAAATGTCTCGCGACGTACCACGATTTCTCGTGGTAGCAATACATGTACATGTAAGTTGATGTAACGTACATACGATGTATTTTGAGACATTTTACGTCCTGGTGTGATTTTGGAATGTCGCATGATCAGGCTCAGCTGCAGGGTAGGGACTAGTGATGAGTGAGCCGAGTAGAGTTTTAGCGAGTTTAGCGATTGAGTGGAATCGATTACTCGAGTTTTAAACCACTGACTCGGAAATAATTGCTTTACCATTAATTCACTATGAAGAAGCTCGAGGCTAATGTTGTTTGTACCGAGCTCCATTTTTTAAGATTTGAAATTGTTGAAATTTCGAGTTTCACGGATCGGAAATACGTGTAGTAACTCAAACTCGATCAGTATTTCAAAACCAAAAACACCGACCCGTTTCGACTCGAAAACTCGCCCATCTCTTGTAGGGACAGTTATGAGATTTAAATTTTGTGATGTAACGATCTCGACGGATCGCCCTCGTCTGTATACATACTGTTTGATGGAATTGACATAAAACGAATATAGTAAACTTCAAGAGTTACTTCGATCATGTTGAAAAATTAATGATCCTTGTAAGGCTGATTATATATGAATGGAGTGCATGTATTGAAATATGCTTCAAAAGAACATTTTGTAGACAAGTTACTTTCGGATAAAGACAAAAATTCTAGCATAAATTGAAAGCAGACTTTCTATAATATTTATGTCTCATTAAAATGAAGTAACGCTCTTCAAATTTACAATATACCAGTCAAATGTATAGAGCGGTTGTCATGGCAATCAGCCATGGTTGTGGTCATTATGCAAAGTAGTCCTTAGAAACATTCAGTTATGAAAAGGTGATCTGATTTGTTATTCGAAAGTTTCACAAAATACATTACTATACAAGTGTATGTACACTGTATATGTGGTAAAATACAAAAATAAATCTGTATACAAAGTCCACCGTTCGGAAATTTCAGGCTATGAAAATTAAGTAGCGAGACTATACTCGGCTATCCTATTTTTCCAAGGGAGGAGCATAACTGATCGTATACGCAACTTCGCATGGACTTTAATGCTAGAGTTTATAGCATTTGAAGATTAACTCGATCTCCAATTTGTTTTACATTCACGTATTTCATTTCATCATTGACGTCCAGTTACTGAAATTTTTTAAATGTACAGTATACGGGTAAATACGGTATTTTTTTGTTTAGGTACTATATATATACATAGTACCTAAACACATACATAGAGAATGCATTAACTACATGTATAAATAGTTAAAATTGCCCGATTGCATTGTCGTCAGTCATGTGCATGATGCGTTCCAACTTCTACGGCGATTTTTGCGTTTTGCCTGCTTGAATATTCAAGTGGTCTATACTTTCGTTTAAATTCATGCTGGGATAACCTGTTTTCAAAAATGTCAACTATAAAACCGTTTTTAGTATTAACAAATGAAATGCTATCGAATGACACCAGTTTGTAAAATATGTTTTCGTAATTAGTGCCGCTCTAATGCGCGTATACATTTTGTTGTCAACCTAGCAACCAAGGCACAGTACATGTACAGTGTATCGGTCATCTAGCTGTGACCATGGCGATACGTATAAAGTATACTGTATAGCAAAGCACACGAATGGCTTCGCAGTCATGAAGTAAGGTTTTCGAGGGCAGGTCGCGACTGCATGTGGACGGATCAAAACAATACAATTGGAAAGAATAAAGTGAAAGTAGCGCCTATATATATATACATGTATATACTACCATTTAGGTTTCAACCCGTAGTCACAGTATACGAAATATCAGTATGGGCACTCCGTGTCGGCATCTATTATATCCCCCTGGCCTGAAAAAACTCTCTAGAAAAAATACGACTGCAGCGCAAGAATTTATACAGTAGCAGCTAAGGACTCGTAAATATAAAAACTCCCAACGATACGACTAGATATGATCGTATACCCTAGGGGATGCGTCACTCGGAAAAGATACCCACAGGGTTGCATAAAACTGCCCGATTGGCTAAGTGTAAGTTCCCTCTGGGTAACGTGTACAGCTAGCAGACGAAAAATGCAGTACCACTGGTACCATAACATATTACATTTTGATAAAGCAGACGCTGCCATGCATACGAGGGCAAGTGCCTAGCAATATATGGGCGTGGCTTAATGCTCATTTCCCTCATTAGCCGCCGCAAGTCGTAAAGTTGGCACTGCGTAGATTGATAGGAGGAATGAGTGAAGCCGCTTAATTCGATCACATTGGTTCCAGCGATTTTGACCAAAATAAACGATGAACGTCAAAAAATTCGTTAAGATTGACCTTACCAAAATAATTTGTTCTATGTTTTTAAAACACACATATTTACATATTTTTAAAATTATGTTAATAAAAAAAAGTAAGTAGTTTTTGATGTTACCTGTTTCCTGCAATGACTGATATATATTTAATTTTCTAAAATACAGTATATACGCAGAAAATCCATATCAGCATACAGCTGTTGATGCATTGGATGCTTCTACTGTAAAATTAGTGTAAATGCATACTTGCGCGTTGTCCAAATGTGTCCGTACTTGTATGAAGCTGCTCAAACTTGTTTCGCGCGTTTGCGTTATATGGACATTTGATAGAATTAAACGACTTTTTTTACACATGGCTGCATAGGAAAAAATCCGTTCTTACGAGTTAACTAGATATTGGTAAATTAATCTATCCACAAAAATTAAAAGATATGAAATTTAAAGATGCTGTGCAGTACTACTTGCACAGTTGCACTTAGTCACGAGTGACACTTAGACCAGACCAGACTAGACCAGACTAAAATTTGTTAACACTAGAGCCGCCTTTTATAGCATTATCCGTCTACAAGTACAGGTATTATAGCTACATTATCTGAACATTCAGTACATGTTGATACCTTTATTAATTGAAGCCACAAATTAAAGCAAATTATTGATGAACGATTTCAAACTGAGCATCACCATTTTATTTTTTTATTTTAAAAATTCGTACAGTTATCGTTTTTTTCTGTTATGCTGTAATATTTACACTGGTGTATGATACTCGTATATAATGCCGTCGGAATCGGTGGACGTTTAAGTTTGCTAATGCTTCATGTACATTATATCACTCGATCCTACATGTACTGTAAATCCGTCTGAAAAAATACAACAACCAGAAAGTTATGATTCAGTAACGATCATATTATGCCTTCGAGGCATGCATGCAGGTATAGTGCAAAGCTTGTTTTTTAAATATAAATTTAGCATATCGTATCAAACTTTATTTTAACGACAATTTGCTCGGCGATCTAAGCCCGAATGTTGAAATGTTTTTTTAATGTCCGTGATATTCAGGGTGGGCTCGAACTCTTTTCGCGGTGGTTTATGTTGCAGCGCGCGAGAAACGACATTCAACTACCGCCGTTTGTTTTCTTAACCTATTACGACCAAGTTTTTCATTTCTCAGAATTGGGACTTCTCGTATTTGTATACGCCACTGGTCACTCGGAGCACCCGGATCCACCCTCTCATCTTATGCACTTACAATGTCAAAAAAAAACAACAACCAGATTTAGAATTAGCGGGAAAAAAGTGCGAGGTTTTCGTCCAGTAATCCCCCGGATTGAGCAATAATTCTCCAGCAATTTTCCAAAGTAGTATTTGACGCGTTTAATAAATTAACTCTCCTCGCGTGCTCCTCGCGTTTGAAAGCGAATATAAATTCAATTCTGAATGACAAATCACGACGATATCGCGCGCTGCAAACATTTTGACCTTGAGTTGTCCTCGCTGCGGGCTAACATCGGGAGGCGAACAATTTTTTATTATTATTTCAACTCGACGAATATTGTTGATCACGAAGCCAGGCTAGATTCTCGAGAGCTCGGTATAATGAACATTTAATCGAACGAAAATTGCGCACGCACGTATAAAGTTCTATGGAGCAGTGAAGGAAAATGAAAGGTTCGGAGCAGATGAACAAAAGTTCAAATGCTGGAAAAAAAAATCCTTTGAGCAGGCAGAATCGCTGCATGTTGCACGACAAAAGTCTATGAAGCCGTGAATTTTGGAAATTGCGAGGTCATTTCAGCAAATTAGCAATTGGGTGAGAACACGGCAAATGCTTACTTTCGACGTGCTTCTTTCAGCTTCTTTCCTGCTTGTTTTCATCTTCTTGTTTCCAGCTTTGAGGGGGGGGGGGGGATTAACAAAATGAATGCTGATGTCAGCGTGATGGTCAGTGTGCTTGATGGTGCCACTGCATGCGTTATTTTAGGTGAAACATTCCGCGTAGAACCTTCCACATGCGCATTAGCATTTCACGATGAGATGAGTGCAGGACACGTACGTTTTTACGGTACCTAGACGGCCTACAATCATCGATGGCTACACTTTTGACAAATAGTGATCTATGTGCCACTCTGTATCTTACAAATCTGCTTTCAATTACTAAAAAACATTCTTGAAAGCTTATAAGCGCTTCTTGTAAAAGGGTAAGAATACGTCGAATGCTTAGCCGGGCCGAACAGAGGCACCGCAACGTCTTTATTTCCCCCCCCCTCTTTTCTTTCGTGACCCCTCTAGACTTCCGTACTTATGAGCGCTTGTTGTAAGTACAGCCCGGCTAAATAATGCGCATTCTTATCCCGCTTGGTGGCACTAGTGTTCGCAGAGTGGTAAGCGCCTGCAATAAGTATTCACTGTGTTCTTACCCTTACATGTGACATTGACGAACTATACAGTATACTCGCATTTGCTTAGCTTCATGTACAGTACGTGTACTAACTGATTACTGTACCCAATGACAAAGGTAATGTGAGGGAGGCAGGGTCGTAGAGAGTTCAATCCTTCCCCGATTGAACATAAATTTGCACAAGATACGCTCGTAGAATGACGTAAAGAGACTTGCTACAGTATGTACTGTATTGGCGATTGAATCCCTCCCATCGAAAACCTATACCTACGCCACTGACTTTAATTCATCTCCCAGTTCCTAAACAGATGACGCGCCATTTGTCCGTAATGCAATCATACATGTGTCGACGCTCGCTGAAGTGAAATAGTCTTGAATAGTCCCCAAGAAGTAGTCTTGAATATAAATTTGTGTTTAGACTTGTTTGTGACAAGTCACGGGTAGTATCATGTTACGTGTCATCTCAGTGGGCACCCGGTGTGAAGACATATTTATCTGGAAACATTTTTAGTCAACACTACGTGTTAAACTTATGCGCGTCGTCTGCTCCTTCATTGGGTTGATAGATATTCTTCGACATTGACTTTATTTCTAAAGTTTTGTATATATTTTAGTAATTTTGAATCATTGGAGTCATCTTGCAAGCAAGTACATGCAGGCATCATATTTCAGAAATACTTAAAAGTTCACCATTTCAATAACATTAAAACAGAATATAAAATCCAGTGTTTATTAATTATTTTCCACTGTCATCTCAAGCAATGCAAAAAGACTGAAATAAATATAAAAAAAAACAAGAAAATGTAGTCAATTTCGACGATTATTGATGAAAACAATGAAGTAGCAGGTGACGTTTGACTAAAAATGTTGCCAACCAAAAATTTCTTCATCCCGGCTTTACCATTTGAATGCTACAAGTTGTATTTTCAACACAGCTATATAGTGGTTGAGGTGACAACTGATACATATTCACACATTGAACCTTATAGGAGCCAAGTTTCAAACTTATAGTGGGCCTACATGTAGCCTACTAGCAATTTCCTTTATCGTACAATTTTTTACTTAATGATTTGTTGGTTCAGTTTTTATTTCGCAAACATTGCACGAGTGTATTCCCGTGGACATCATCGACTTAATCGAACATCTTAATTTCCTCCGCATTTTTGTATGTATAGTTTACCCTATAGACTCACCAATGCATGACAGGATCATTACGATAATTTGATACGTATTTATTTCTAAAGAGGAAGTGCAGTACACTGTAGTCAGGGTGCGAATGAACACCATTGGCTCACGCAGCCAATGAAACATGCTAGTCCTGACTGAGATTAATTTTCCCTTTGACAACTTTCCTTATTGCATTACTGTATGTAATTTGTGAAATTTAACCGTGGCGTATAATTCAGGCGCTATTCGCAGATGCATTAATAGGCTACATGTTACGTACAGTGGACGTGTGACGTTCAAGACTGTACAAAATATGGTTTGGTAACTGCATATGCAACTACTTGTAATAACCGTGATAACTAATAACCTCTCACCGTTCTACTGGCTTGCATCATACTTGCATATGCTGAACTCCGAATTCAATCTAGCTTAAATTCTTTCGGTCAAACCATGTCTTTGTCTTATCAATGTAATTTTATTTTATGGGGCACTTTCTGGGATTGCACATTACACAGTTATATTACTACTCAAATAATTCCGTATTCGTTTCAATTATCCATAAATAATTGTCATTCGTGATCCGCGGAACACGTTTTCCGTCCCGTGCACGAATCATGCATGCTATTTTAATATAACGTACTGTACTGCAACTGAGAGACAGAAATATTGGAATGGCTGCGGGGCTTGTGCGCATGCCGTACAGTACTTGTATATAACAGATGAGAATTGGTGAATATTAGAGTTGCCGGTAATTTACGACGGGAGATTGGATCTGAAACACGTTTTGATCATTTTATACACCCACTCCTGCGTGCAGTCGCGTTGCATTTTCTTTCCAGAGAATGTTTGCACTAGCCGCCATTTTGAATAATTCATGAAAATGAATTACGCTTTTTATTAGACAAGATACTGACAGCTGCCAGGCTTAAAATCTTTCGCGGAGTTGCTTCGCAAATAAACAACGTTGGATAGCGGACGTTGTCCCTTCTTGCTCACAGCTGAAGGATTTCGGCTGAAATTTGATTTCGACGAATTCATTACAAGATGTTTCTTCGCCTTGGAATGTACTGTATCTCAAATTGATGTGCATGCATTGCATGCCTCAGTTGCTATACCATCCCTGCCTTCATGTATTGACGTCACTTTTTGTAACCATGCTAACGAAATTTGAATGCGTTTGCTGAATTTTTTTTCTGTAAATGGCTTTCGTATTGATTAATTTTTTTCCTTCCCAGTATATTTCAAAGCTATGCACCAAAATAGATTTGAAATGTATCTTCTCGGTGTAAATGTTTTCGACGAAATCATGAATTTAAATTGAACATAACATGCTCATATTTGCCAAAAGCAGCAGTGATATTTAATGCAATTGGATGTACACTTGGAACAATTTCATTTATGTGCGTTGGGGTACTTCATAACTATATTGCGGAAAAAATAATTGCCTTCGTTATATTCGTTATAGATAAATTGCACGTGCAGACGTGCAGGTGCATTCGTTCTATATATCATTTTGCATTATTCGTTCATTTATTTCTTTAGAAATAAACGAGAAAATTCATACAATTTTTGATTTGCAGCGGCAAAACAGCATCAAAATATCTACTTTCGGATAAAAAATATATTCATGGGTTAGTGATAGTATGTAATGGGGCAATTTCTTAGTTTTTAGAATGATAAAGTTAGATGCTCAGATTCATGTACCCCACAACACGCCCACAATGTAAACCAAGCCACATTAGCCACGCCCACGAGCTGCGTGACGTCATGTGCAAGTTATCTGCATGTATATCTAGGGTGCTCCGTTTTCAACCGCTTTAAATGTAGTTCATTAAAAGAGGGAATATTTTAATTATGTGTAATTACGTGATTACGAAGAGATGAAAGGCCTATATAAGCATTTTTCATATGCATGTTTGTGCTATTTGAGATTCGTGAAGTGCATGCCACGATTTGATTATACTCATCTTAATGATTCTGCGATTTAATGATAGTCTATTAAACATATTAATCGATCGCGTGTTTAAATGCAATGAAGCAAATTTTTGCAAGTGTACGAAACGCACTTTCTGCGATGTGCATGACATGAGGAATAGTCAGGAACTAGCACCATGATTCAACATCGCCTCAAAGTCATAATCCATTAATCGTATATAGGCAAAATTCTTTGCAGATGTAAGGAATATGTAACGTTGATTAAGATATTTAAACAGATTGGAAGAGTGCACAGTATACCTTCGTTCAGGTGCAGTATCACTGCTTGTCTTGTTCTCTATAGTTTGAGCGAACAGATTTTGAGGGTCATTTATTGTTAAGTTTGTGCATGGTAATTGCATTTTGAAGGAATTAAAGGGTAATCGATTGAAATGACAAGTACTGTACGTGACTTGCATCTTCCACAAAAATAAGACTTCAAACTGCGATTCGAAGCCATGATTCTATGAAATGTTGCCACCTATTTTCTATTTATGGTCTTTGGGAAATCGGCTTTATAAGAAGTCTCCTGCATGTACTTTACGAGTCTACTTAACACAATAAGACATTACTTTTCAGTGGCGCTTTTGATCGAGTTGTGGCATCAATTATTGCCTACACAGTTGGTTTAGTTTGATAATTGGTACAGATTTACACGATAATTAATGGAATAACTGAACGGAGGCATGTCTATACTGTATCAAATCAGTTGAAAGCGTTGAACAAAAATCAACCAATCGCAGGAAAGGAATGTTCAAAATGCCGCCATCTTAGGTGTCCAGTTAAGGGGGTCTCCTATGGCACCGAATTCCTCCCAGTCCCACCCCTAACATACTGCGACTAGGGTTTCAAATTGA
>JAQGBX010002995.1:0-18516 GCA_034698745.1 Megaphyllum sjaelandicum
ATTCCCCACGGAGTTCGCGCTCCTGGGGGTGTGTCACGAACGGCCAATCGTACGGACTTGCCAAGCTCAAGCAAGCCCACAAACGCAACAGGATTGGCTAGCCTCAAAAACAAAATGGCGTCGTTTTCTATTTTATATATATAAAAACGGAATTCAGATGCGCTGCGAATGCAAAGCCACCTAAAAAAGCGTCGTGTGAGCAACTGTGTTTTAATAATGTATTTTAATTAGATAATTACTTGGATATGATTTGCTATACTTAAAAATGTAAGATAATACCAGAACATAAGGCATTCTATTCAGGTTATAGGTCCTGCAGCCCCTTAAATATTTAAATAATTCCACATGAAGATTTCCACCATTTTATAAATATTTTACAGTTATATGTCAAATACTTTCCCAGTCACAAGAAGATGCATGTAACGTGAATTTTTAATCATTTGAAATTTCATTATTTGAGCTAAGCATTATTCTGTATTTTTGTGCGAGTGAAGTTGTTAATAAAATATGATTCCTTTAATTAATTACTGTTTTATGAACCTTAAACATGTAGGATAACACCCATACATTATAAGGCATTTCAGATCACTTGTTGGGAGCACATAAGGCACACGAAATCATATTTATGGCGGTCCAGGTGATCTGTTTTAATTGCCACAGAACACAAGGAAACGCATTTTTTTAGCATTAGAGCACCTCGTACATGTAGAGCATGATTTTTGTGTTCTGCAGGTGACTTTTTGATTTACAGTGAATAGCTTGCTGTAAAGAAATGAATAGTATAGACTTTACAATCCAAGGTCACATTAATATACTGTAATCATGATGAAAATTTGATCAGACGTAAGAATTTAACGAGTGTCATACAGTATATCCTAAACAAGGATATTTACGTCTGCTGCTCTAAACTTGTAAGCTTAGTTTTCTGTTTTCTTAATCTGATTTGAGAGCTTACTTAGAGCTGATAATAAAAAGGTTTAGGCAATCGATACAGCTGATCATAAATTGGATTTAATGGGATTTTCTCCAACCTAACGCATGGACTTCTGGTGGTTGCGTGCTTCTGCTCTTGCAAGGTTTCCGTGTTTCAGCACACTGATCGTTCAGTCGATTGAACATTTTTTAGTTACTTTACCGTCTGAGTACACGGTATTTTCAGTCGGCTGCTGTAGTTTTCCACAAAAAAAATCATGGAAGCCAATGTGACAAATGGAGTTTATTTCCGGCAAGCAGAAATTGCGGGCCAGTACCAAACTGCTATTGGATTGTATCTCTTATTCGTAGGTAAGACATGTTCACACTGAAGAGAAATGCATTTCAAAAATGCATTTCAAAATACTGTATTTATATGTATAGATTGGAACACGTGGAATGCATTTGAAATACAATGTAATTTGAAATTAAAATGTATTTTGAAATACTTTAATGAGTTATTACTCATTACTCAATTACTGATATTACTGAATTACAGAAAGTTATTTTGTTCAATATGAACGTTATTTGTTCATATTTTATGGGCCTGCATTTGTGTAATTTATGTAAATACATTTGTAATCTGTTCAGCTAAAATGCATTTTAACATGTGTTTGTTTGAACATTCAAATCGAACATAATCTTCAGAATCGTCTGGAAAATTCCACAGAATCGTCTGTGGAAAATCAAATGGGCCTGATCTTCAAAATACCAAATTAAAAAATAAATAAAAAACTTATTTGTTTTGTATTTTTAAGTAATCTACGCATGGTGTTCAAAAAATAATAAAAAAAAATTGAGTTTTTATTTTTTGCTTGGTGTTTTGACGTGTATTGTTGTTTTAACTTAAAGAACTTTGGTGTATTATTTAACCCAGGTAGTCCTCTCCCCTGAAGATACAGGTGACTAATTTCCCTTTCCGGCTACTTCTAGGAACTTTGGGAAGCATAACCAATAGCCTCGTTTTGGCCACATTCCTGAAATTTCCCAATTTGGCTGTGGGCAGCCATTCTTTAATGGCCAACTTGTGCTTGGCCGATCTTGGAATCTGTCTTTTCGGATTTCCTTTTTCTGCTTCCTCCAGTTTTGCCAATGAGTAGGTTCTCAGGAATGTCGCTACATTGTGACAACAAGTCAATTATTGCATAAAACATCATTAGTTCAATGAAAAAAATGTCGTTGTCAATGATGTTTTTCTCATAAATACTGCCCAGATGGTTATATGGTGATGCTGGATGTCAGATTTACGCCTTTCTTGGATTTCTGTTCGGATCAGCCAGCATCGGTTCGATTATGATGATGGCTCTTGATCGTTATTTCGTCCTCAGCAAACGTAATCCGAGTATGTATTCTTGATTTTGTTGCCGACTGTTGCTGAATATACTCAATTCATTGTGATATTTTACAGAAAAGAATGTAAATTCACATCGCTACAGAAACATGCTTGTCGTGATTTGGTTGTATGCCATTTTCTGGAGCGTGATGCCACTAATTGGATGGGGAAGGTGACCTTTGAACTAATTTTTGGTGTATTTTTTTTTCGAAAATACCACAATTGTTTAAGTTAGAACGATTCTTACAGTCGACTCGCGTTTTTACGAACCTGCAAAGATCCTAAAAAGTTCTTAAAATGGAATGTTTTTGTATGAGAATGGAATTAAAAACCAAACAATTCTGAACAATTCCAAAATCCAATCCTTCTTGAAAATAATCTTGAATCAGATAATGTTAATTTTGGTTGTGGAGGGAAATTTTACACTCTCCTCCACTTGCACGCAATTTTAGTTGTTTGTATAATTTTAAAAAATCAGTGACAACACAAACACTGTAAGACATTTTCTTTTACGAAATTAGCAATTACCAATTTAGACAACCCACATGTCAATCCAATTTTTTTTAAATAAATTTAATGTCATGTTAATTTTGGTTGTGGAGGCACTTTTTACTCTCTCCCTTCTTACTATATCTTCTAATGTCCTAAATCCAACGAATTTTGGGTAATTTCCCGTTCCCGAAAGAAAACAGTAAAAAAATTACACCTTAATTGCATGCGGAAACTGATTTCGTAAAACAGATTGAATATGCAATTTTAGTTTGTAATTCGGGGAGAATGTTAATTTTAGATCTTGGTTGTGGTGGCAGTTTTCATCCTCTCTCCCTTCTGGCTAACTTGGAATGTTCGAAATTCAAACAATTTTGGGGAATTTCCCATTCCCGGAAGAAAACAGTGAAAAGAATACACCACACTTGAGGAAACTGAGTTCTTAAAACAGATTGAATGTGCAATTTTAGTCAGTAATTCGGAGAGAAAGTTAATTTTAGATCTTGATTTTGTGGTAGCAATTAATTCCAACCAATTTTGGGGAATTTCCCGTTCCCGGAAGAAAGCAGTTAAAAGAATCCAAATGCAATTGAATACGATTCATTGCATGAGGAAATTGAGTTCATAAATCACATCAAATGCTCGATTTGAGTTCGTAATTGAGAGAGAAAGTTATTATATATGGGATATTTTTTGGGACCTAATAGTTCATATAAAAGTTGTTTTCGCATTTTGGAGGTGTGTAAAAACGCGAATCGACTGTATGATGATGCATCATGCTTGTCCATCAAGTGAATATGCAATTGCCTCTTCCGTTTTATTTTACCAGGTACAATTATGAACCAATCAAAACTACTTGCACCATTGACTGGCGCCACAACGACATGGCCTACAAATCATTCATCGTTTCATATTTCATCTTGGGCTTTCTATTGCCCATTGCAATCATGATCTTTTCATATTACAAGACAATTTCAGTAATTTCTATGAAATCTAACGGGCGTAGCAGCTCGAGCGAAGCAGAATTTACCACAGAAATGAACACGACAAAGGCAAGTCAGAGTTCACATTTCAAAGTTGAGGGTCATTCCTAGAAAAGATTATATGCGAACTGTACACGTTCATTAATACTGTTATACATTCTTGACATTAAGAATGATCATGTAGGGTGAAAAAATGTGCAATGATAGCGAATAATGATGAAAATCCGGATTTTGGCATCATTACTAGGGCGTGGTTTGGCTATTATGGCGTGGTTGAGGATGCCGCCATTAATAATGACTATACAGATTGCGCGCTTCATTAATTCTGTCATTAGTACTCTCTTCATCCCCTCCCATAGACAACACTCTTTTTAAATTCGTAAAAATTGTAAAAAAAATTCTGTAAATCTTTTGACTAATGACTCTAACGTCATATCATTTTCGTTTTTATGTAGTTAAGCGTGGTATTGGTCATTGCTTTTGCATTCACGTGGTCAGCTTATGCAGGAATCTGTATGTGGACAGTTTTTGGTGATCCGGCCTCTATCTCCCTTGGAATTTCAATAACCCCACCATTGCTAGCAAAGGTAAATCTATTCTAGCTGTTACTCATTTATCACAAATAACTTTCATATCTTATGTGTCACACAATTTTGTTGTCACATGTTTCTGAAAAATTATGGTAACAAAATTAAGATTGTTATTATATTAAACAGGCCTCAACGATTTTTAATCCCTTGCTGTACGTGATGATTGACAAGCGTGTGCGCCGGGCAATCTTTAGCCTTGCATCAGGTAACTACAGCAGCATTGAACCATACATGGACATAAAAGACAATCAAGAGAAAAGCAGGACTGGAGGAACCAGTCCTAATAAAGAAGGTATGTTTTGGAATGGCACGGCAGTCAAGATGAAATGTGGAAAATCTGAAATGGCACGCATCAGATTAGGATAAATCCGAGAATTTCTAAGATAACACATCAGAAAACAGATCATTTTTAGAAGTATCAGATTTATGTTAACATTAAAATAATGTTTCATTATTTTTTTGGTTGAAAACTAAAATACCCCGGAAAGAGACATTTGAAGGCAGCGCAGCATAACGCAAGTGTACGTAGTGATTGCCACCTTCAAGGGGCAAATGCTGGAACTTTTCGGTCAAATAAGTGCGACTGGGATATGAATCATGAGGCATAAGTGCTTGAATAAATACGATTTTTTTTCTTTGGCTTACGTACCAAACCATCAAATCGAAATGTTTCGCGATCTTGTGCGTCCAACAATTTTTGAAACATTTTCTGCCGAATGGCAATCACTAAGAACATCGACGTTATGCAATGCGGCCTAATTTCACTTATTCGACAAAAATGAGAAATTTAATTTTATATTCACTGTATACTAATATTTCATGATTATCCAATGATTTTGTTATTCTGATTCGGTTTCGTTGAGTTTAAGCAGAATTGGATTGAAATGTTTTGCTCAACAAACAAAAAACTGAACAGCCCGCACTGAACATTGCAAAAACAAACCGATACATTCGTCTGCACTAACACTTCAGCAGCAAAATATTTTTATTTGCATAAATATATGTATTTAATGAACACGAATGGAATTCTCTAGAACAAATGGGTACAGCAGACGTGGTTTCGAAACTTAGGCAAAATATAACAAATATGCGGCATCGTTTGTTTTTGATTCCATCAAATTGATGATTTATTCCAAATATACCTGCCATTTGTAATGCTTTATTAAGAAAAGTCTACCTTGTAGATCAATTGGATCTCTACAAAAATCTTTCCAATTTGGATATGAACTTGATGGTCTTTAATTTTGGAAAGGTTCTAGAATAACAGCAGATTTTCGCACAGTAAAACCACATTAAAAATAATGTCAGGAAAAGATATATATTTTATAGGTAACTATTATCCATCCTGGGTACATTTTATCACCGTTAATTTATATATTATATCTTAAATGACTAACGGCATTGATGAAGCCCATATCTGCTACGTGAAACACAAAGATGGAGGAAATAGAGGTGGTAGCGTCCTGATTTTTTCAGCATATTACAATATTCAAAATTCAGGAAACTGCATAGGTTCTCAAAATGAAAATTATAAAAAAGATAGAAAGAATTAAATAGAAGACTGCTGAAATGCAAAATAAAAAACACCTAACAAATGTGGCAGAATCTGTTCTTAGATTTTGGAATTTGAAATTACATTGCAAAATATCCGCATTTCTAAACTATTTTATGCAATTCTTACAAAAAAATTTTTTTAAAAATAAACTTCGACTGAATCCGAAGTGGAGCACGCAGATTTGAACTATGGATTTTAGCAAGTGTTATTTTTTAAAATTATTATTAAAATAAAATAACACTTGCGGTGTTTAGGGTGAAAATTTAATTTTCATAAAAAATAACTACTGAAGTATAGACGTATAATACTGCTCGGGAGGAAATAAATTTTGAAGTTATAATTCTTTCTCAAGACGTTTTTAGCATTAAAGGTGTTAGGTCATGGATCACCTTAATGCAACCCACCCAGCGCAAATGGTCGAGTGGTTTACGCGCTTGCCACTCAATCCTAACTAGCGGAGTTTGATCCCCGGTCAAGGTCGGTGAGAATTTTGTGGAAGTGCAAAATTCTCTAATTGGCGACTCTTTCCGATGACAGTTTAAACCTAGGTTCCATGTAAATTTCATTTGATCTCTGCACGTAAAAGATCCCTCTTGGGGTGGAAGTCCTCCTTCGTAGGCAAAATTCTCAGGTAGCTAGGTGATGCTGGCACATCCTCTGGCATTGATGTTTGGCCTCGATGCATAAAAAGGCCAATTTTAAAAATCCACAAAACAAAAACAAAAAACAATTCAACCCATGCTGTCATATTTACTAACGAATCCAATATGCAGAAAAATACCAGAAAGTGCATGTTTCATCTATTTCTCGATTGAATTTCAAGATATTCCATAGCAGATACAGAGCTTAATTCCCCCTATGATCGTCATGAGTTCATGAAAATGAGGAATCTTAATGCCTTGCGCTACAAAGGAAACTGTTTGAGCAGCCATTTCTCTTAATATGTGCAGCCCTTTGAGGTGCACAAACCCTGTCTATTAATTAATTGGCAATGTTTTCTCGTACCTACACTTTCGTCCATATTAGCTGAGTAGAAAGATTAAGGAGCATAAATTTATGTAAAAAATAGAAGCGTAATCCCGCGAAGAGGCCTGAAAGTGATGCGACCATGCCCCATTTCCAAGATTGCACAAGGGTTCTTGGCAACATGAAGTGCACAAATGGAGTTTGTTCCGATCCCCAGTGATCACGCATTCGTTGGTGCAAGAGCTCGAACATTTTCTCTCCATCATCCAAACCTTCAAATCCGTGCCATTGGCGCTGAAGGAAAAACTCCGAACCTGCGAAATCATGGAGAATTTAATAAAAAATATTTCGATTTTACAGGAATCAAGCGCAAAATTGTAGGAAACGATGACTGATCCATGCTCACCATACAGAAACCTTCAGTGGATCGAGTGCATACGTGTGTTTCATTATCTAACCGATTGGCGTGCTGACAATCTTCACTCTCGGTCAGCGTATGGCACATGAAACATCTCATAGATTTTGAAATTTTGTTGTCTTGCCTTCCATCGCATATGATTAGTGAGGCTGGTTTTATTTGATAAAAAAATTACAATATCACAATTATTATACCAAAACCTTCCCTTGATATTACCATCAAGATGTTCTCACAATATCGACATATATATAGTACCAATAAATGTGTTGAGTAGTAAGAATGTGGCTAGTTGATTCCCTGATTTCATGATGCTCGGAAGTAGTTCTAGTTGGATTTACTGGACATTTCGAAGCTTTTCTTTTAGACAAGCTTCTGGCTCATCCGACGCCATCACTTCATCATCTTTGATGAAGATGGATGTCACGTTTCCCACAAACTGTACGGTTAGCCAACGCGTGGAATGTGGCGCCATCTACGTACTGATAAATGAAACTATTCGGCTGAATTTGTTGAAAAATTGATAAATTGTTGTAGCAGCCATCGAAAATCATATTAGATATTTATTTACTTTCTATTATCCATAACGAGAAAAACAAAGCGTGCGCTGGCTCAAATACGATGCAGATTTCCGAAAAAGACTCATGATTATGCGAGATTATATAACATCAACTTGAGTAAATGACATAAGCAGAAAAGTCCTCTGCTCTTGCCGCCTGAAGCCTCGTGACATATTTCACAAAAACAATTCCTAAAAAGAACATTCTCCGATAGTTTACACCGGGCACGCGGTTTGTTCGGGGTTAAACGGTGCAGTTACAAAATCGATATAGTCCAAATTAACGATTTGTTGTTATCATATAATTTACAGCAACATCGGTTGTCGAACAGAGTACGTTTGACGAAATTGGGAGTACTTATTTCATTCACAACAATGGCGGATAGTGCTAGTGAAAGTGATTCGAGTTCTGTTGACGGAGGGCCAATAAGTATGATGCCGCCTTCACCGGTGACACGGGAACAGTTACAGAAGAGAATCGAGTCGTTACAGCAGCAAAATCGAGTTTTGAAAGTGGAATTAGAAACTTACAAATTGCGCGTTAAGTCGTTGCAAGAGGAAAATCGAGCACTGCGGCAAGCCAGCGTAACCATTGTGAGTATATATGAACACATGTCTGTGACATATTTTTTGTTGATATTTTTCTCTCGTCGCTAGTTTATCGCGATTTCAATTCATTTGGATCGAATCGTAGTGTTCGTTTTTCTCACGCTCTCGTTCTCGTTAATTCGAGCCAATAAAATGTTTCTATTGTTGCTCGAACTTTTGTTTACATCATGGATGTAATGGAATTTCTGCTATCATTTGAATTGAATAGCAAGCAAAAGCTGAGCAAGAAGAAGAGTTCATCAGCAATACTTTGCTCAAAAAGATCCAGGCATTAAAAAAGGAAAAGGAGACTCTTGCCCTGAACTATGAACAAGAGGAGGAATGCTTAACGAATGATTTATCGCGTAAACTTAACCAGGTTAGTATATGCATGTGTTTGATTATTGGTTGGATTCTCTTATCGTTTGCAGCTTATTAAACACGAGCAAGGTTTTGTTTTGAATTTATTTCCAATGAATAACTGTTATGTATAGCTTGACCTCGCCTGTCAGTTATGCTGCCCGGCCCTATGCTGCCAATGCGCGTTGCTGTACGTTTCAATGAAATTTTTCTCAAATGCTGGTGAAATTGAGATAAAGGAAACATCAAGGAGGAAGGCATTACATAAATTCTGAGTTTCAAAACTTGTTACATGAAAATTTCGGGGCTTGGGTATAAATACATAGCCTATAATAATTTTACAATATTCGGTATAAATGTAATTCAGTTGTCAATATGTTCCTCCTCGACCATTTCTCCTTTCCATTTACATGTATACATTGACTAATATTATTATACATTGAGGAGCTTGCGCGCCTAAATTCCTCTCATATCCTTAAAATGGGTACTTGAGGTCGGTGAGAATTTTGAGGATGTACAGTACTTTTTTTGGGAGAAAAGTCTTCTTAAAACCTATCCCTGCAGCCTTTATGATTATGTGCTCCAAAACAACGTGTGCACTTTCATGATGGTGTAAAGAACGATAAGTTTACACCTTGGACCATTTCACGTGTTGAAATGCCGAGTTTGAGCAACTTTCTGAGCCGTGAAGTTGGAAATTTTAATGATCTCAAGTCTGAAAAAGTCTTGCTTGACTCGAACAACAACAATAGCCTCGGGCTGGTTAATAGAAAATTATTGGTTGAGCAATTTTTTTCTGTGAGTCAGTGCAACTTGAGCAATCGATTCCAAACAAAACTACTCGACCAAACCCTTTGGTTCAGCTTGTCCATCTCTAATGCATTGTGAAATGTTTGTCTTTGAGCCTAGAGCAAGGTTTCCCATTCTGCTATATTTCAGCCAAGTTGTTTCAAATGGTAGAGTTCAAAATTAGATTGATGTTACTAAGATAATGCCGAGTTTTATTATCTGAGCGGTAACAGCTCCAGACCTAGGTTCGATTCCCAGATGCTTCCTGTCTATAAGGCTTGTATGCCATTTTTCAAGGAAACGAATCAAAAATGAGTAATATAGGCCTAAAGTGTAAAAACCTTTATATTCATTATAGAATAAATAATGCTTCTACACTTAGTACAATAATGCTTATTCAAGTTGCAGCTTAAATGCCAAGCGAGACTACTTGCAAATATGCGTTAGCATTAGTATTTACTGTTCTATCTTAATAATTTGATCGTGAAGGTGTCATACAATTCTGTGTTCATCATAAGGATATTTTTTATGCCAGCTGCGTCAAGAGAAGGTGCAGCTGGAGCAGACTCTTGAGCAGGAACAGGAATGTCTTGTCAACAAGTTGATGAGGAAAATTGAAAAGTTGGAGGCTGAAACATTAGCAAAGCAAACCAATCTTGAGCAGGTTTGTTGATTATCTCATCTTAACATAATTTTAAGATGGTCTATTTTGCAAAGGTTCTTGTTAAATCAGCAAAATGTTATATTGTTAAACAAAGCTGCGACGAGAAAAAGTTGAACTCGAAAATACTTTGGAACAAGAACAAGAAGCCCTAGTCAATAAACTCTGGAAGCGAATGGATAAGCTAGAGGCGGAAAAAAGGTAATGGATATTTTTTGAATTTGACTTTTAATTTGACTTTTTGAATAATTTGAGGAAGTTCAGAATAAATAACAAATTGCCTTTATTGTGAAGAAATTTACAAGAGAAGCTGGATCAGCCAGTTTCTGCTCCTCCCTCTCCATGTGAAATTAATGATGGAGATACTGCTGGGAATCTCACCCACCACATTCAGAATTTAAGAGGGGAGGTGGCAAAGTTAAAGAATCAGTTGCACAGAGCTCAACAAGAACGTAAGTGCAAACCAATCTCTGTATATTTATCTGGTTAATGAAAGAATTTTGAAATTGAGATAAATGTTATGGAGGATCTTTATAATGGACCTTATGCAGATTTTGACAACATGCCAATGGGTAGGGCCGGAACCAAACTGGTTTACCAGTCGACGGGTTTTTCAGGCGAATCAGTATCCACAAGGGCCAATAAGCAGCATTCTACTTGCGCATGCCGCACTTCTAATTGCTTATTGGCCCTAGTGGATACCGATTCGCCTGAAAAAGCCCGTTGACTGGAAAACCAGTTTTGTTCCGGCCCTACCCATCAGCATGTGACATTTTATTCATTCCATTGGAAAAATTTACTCGGAGACTGGGTAGAGGCACGTTCTTTTAGTTGTTGATTCAATGAAAAATATCACATGATGGACCCGGTGGTCCATTGTTGGCGATCAAATCTAGTTGGGAACAGTTTTTGGTGAATGATTTTCCAGGCACCATCAATGGAGACCTGAAAGCTCGCAGCTCAGGGAATTAGTATTTACATCTTTAAATTATTTTAGATGCTGATAAAATGGCCCACTATGCTCAGGAAGAGAAGCATATACGGGAAGAAAACATTCGCCTTCAACGCAAGCTGCAAATGGAGATGGAAAGACGGGAGGCCCTATGCCGCCATTTGTCTGAAAGCGAATCTAGTCTAGAAATGGATGAAGAACGGTTGTTATTTTAATACATTTATGACATTGATGGGTTTTTTGTGTGCTATCTTTACCTTAAAGTTAATTTCTATTGAATTTGTAGTCATTTCAATGAGATGGCTTCACATGGACAAGGGATTCGTCCACGCACGGTGTCCAGCCCTATTCCATACAATCCATCTCCAAGCTCTTCCCGGCCTCTTAGTCCAGGTAAAATTTATTTCTATTGCACACAAATGCCTCGTGGAATTAGCAATCTTAATTTCAATAAACGTTGATTTACAGGATTAACATATGGAAGTGGCTCACGTGATGCGTTCAGTCCTCCAAGCCCAATGGGTCGGTGCCATTCTTGTGGCCAACCTATTTTTCATCATGCAGGGCCTCCTAATGCCTATATGCCGAGTACATCACCTCCACCCTCCCATTCGGTAAGCACATTATTTCCAGTTTTCTTCATAATTTTGATCTCTTGAATTTATTAAAATTGTTATCATGTATCTGAGATTATTTAAGTTAATCATAAATGTTCAGCTTTGTGACAAAGATCTAATAATGTTTTAAAAAATTTTTACGAGGGTTGTTTATTAATTTTCCACAATCATTTAAAAAAAACTGCTTTTTGGATTTTAATGAAATTTGTTGGAAAAATTATTACATCATGCCTAAAATTGGAAAGCGAAGATGAGCTCTGATGAGATAGTGGCTCATCAGTGGTTTGTTGATCGTTTTTTAACTTTTGAAGGCATTTCAGGAGCATAAATGTGTGAAATGTTTAAGTTCCATGTAATGTTCAAATGTTCAGTCTATGAGTGGATTGAAAGGTTCAGAAATGGACGTACAACTGTCAGGGTAAACACAGGTCGGGGAAGTCAGGGAAATTTTCTCAGATAAAAGCAAAATGCTATCCATGCACTCAGTCTGCTAGCAGCTCGATCCCCTATCCTCTTCAGCTAGACTTGTGACAAAATCTAGTGTTTTGCCAAGCTTCTCATTGCAATTGTTATTTTATTTTTCATATTGACAAAAAAATTGACGTGCATTAATGAGTAAGTTTTAATCAGGGAATTTTGGATTTTAGTCAGTGAGAAGTCAGGGAAATTGAAGATGCAAATTTTGAGAGTATAGATGGCCTGTGTCTGTTAGAAATGCTGATTTGGAAGCTTTGGCTTAAACTTGAAGTGGCTGCATTTTTTGAGCGAGGCATACATTCGATGCCAGAACGATGGGGAAAATGCATTTCATTAATATCCATATGGACATTTTTTGTTAATGTTTGCCGAAACGTAATCCTTCTATTAACACCCTTCGTCCCTTAATGGGCTTCACTTATTGTTAAAGCCGGCCCGAATGGTCGAGCGAGGTTTGCTCCCCGGTCGAGGTTGGGGATAATTTTCAGGATGTGTTCGGTTAAAGTTTAAACCGAGGTCTCGTGCAGATCCCATTTGCTTTCTGCTCGTTAAAGATTCCTCTTGGGGGTGGACGTCCCCCTATGTAGGCTAAATTCCCAGGTAGGTGACGCTGGCACATCCCCTGGCGTTGGTGTTTAGCCTCGTAGCAGAAGTAGGCCAACGTTAAAAATCCACAAACAAACTTATTGTAAAGATTAGCCAACTATGTTTTTCTTGTATTTAGAATCTTTTCTAAATCTTTGTCTTGCTGGGTTTGTTTTTCACATTCTCAATTAAAAATTGTCTTGCTCTTTGATTGAATTCTTTGGCTTTATGAACAATGGAAAAATAACTAGTCCTCTTCCGCTGTCTCAATTAGGTTGTTGGAATTAAAAGCCATCATTTTTTTTTTAGTTTTCAAAGCCCCGTCCCAGCCAAGAGCGTTTCGTTAAGCCAGTGGCCCCTCACTCGCCCAATCCTGGTGCAAACCAAGGCCAAGGGCCAGTTTCCTTGCAGCAGCATCATTCCCCATCTGGCGGAAGTTCAGCCATGCAGATTGATAAGTGATAAGGAGGTAACTGATGGAGATTTATATTTTATTGCCTTCGTATTATTGTAAATTTCCAACTTGGTAAAACCAGTGAAAAGGATTTACGATTTTCTCTTAATATTATTTTTGTGTATTCCACTCGTATGATTTGTTCGTCGCATATTTTGTTACTCTATTGAAAACGTGAATGCTTATCATTTATTGTTCTTGTCTATAACTTGAGCATTTCCCTTGAGATAAGTGAGAATCTAATAAGTTTTAAATTTATGGGATGCGTCCTCTGTGGGAGCTGTGATAATTCGTTTCCCCGTTAAGATTTAAAAGAATGTGGTATTTTTTGGCCACTTTAATAGTCAACTATATGCTGGTAGTTAACAGTATTTTATCTGCCAGAGAATTAAACGTGTTCTATGGAATTTCATTATAATCTGACTTTATGATGGATGACTCGGTTGATGGATGTATTGGCATTTCCTTTCTGGCTGGAAAACTAGGTTCACAATAATATACTGGTAACTTTAAATTCAAGGAAAGTTTTGATTGCAGCTTGTTTTAAAACCCATAAAAACGAGTCTGTTTAAAATGCCTTTAATTTCAACGTTTTTTAATTGATCGTAATTTCTAGATGAATTTGACGTTTATTTTTTTTGTGTGTAAACTGAAAACATTCTTACCAATCAACCACCATGTTTTTATTTTAATCAAAATTTGAATTTGTTCGTCGGTAGTACCCGTGCATTAATTAACTTCCCATTAGTTGTACTTTACAAGTTTTTTTTTTATTAACGACCACCTCATTGAGTAATTATTTAAAAGTGAACATAAGCCATACTGTGCTCATCAAATGCGGGGTAAATTTTAATCGGTATTTGTTTATTCGATGTATGATACTTGTATGTTGTTTGAAACCATTTCCAATTATTTAATTTTTACTCGGATTATATGTAGTTACCGTTACTCTACGTTCAAATTTGACAACAATGAGACCATAAAAATGCAACAATGAGACCGTAAAAATACTGACCATTCAGCATTTATAATGCGCAGATATTCTAATGCTTTCCTGCCAAAACATGATTTTATATTGGAATTTGAGCCTGTTGCATATTCTGGCCATATTGTCCCGGGATGGTACTGCCAATTATATCAATTGCACGATCGCAGGTGAAATGCACCAGTTAAGTGAGGTTGATCTTTGTAATGGTCAGTTAAGAAATCTGGTTCGCACGACAAACCTTTGATATAGCCACGCACTCGTGAAGAAGTGAAATTTATTTGAATCTGTAACTTGCTTTTTTTATTACTCAATGAAATTTCCGTAGAAATAATTTCGATAGAGTTGAAATGTTTTTCTTTGGGCTCTTTCGCAAGAAAAGTATAGGCCCTCTACTGCCATCAGCCAACCAGGGCAGTGTGAAAGGCGGCGATGAGATTGTGCAGAAAACCATGTTTGGTCTATATGCAAATCCACATTGTTGAAAGGGAACGAACAGTTGGAAAAAGAAAGATGCGGTGAAGTTAAGCTTATCAGAAAAATGAAACACTATACAATATATCCCATATGATAATAATAGCTTAATTGAACTTTTGATCTATATCAACAAATTTCCTCGTAGCAACATTGGCAGATAAGTTGTAATATCTCAATGTCATATAAATGAATAATTTGGAGGCATATTTCATTCATATTTAAGACTAGCTTGATTATTACTTGAACATTAAATGATATATTAACAGATCAATACACAGATTATACTTGGCTTACTCCTTCGCTAATATGGTGTTCGCTTCCTTCTGACATATTTGACTACAGCAGTTTCCTATCGTACAATTGGAGAACTTTTCGTTGAACTCCCGAACTAGCCCATTTTGCTATTTGGTGTGTTATACGTTTGTTGGAATTTCGTTGAAGTTGTATCACATTGTGATTGATTTCTTTGCTGGATTTTTAAAAGACTTGTTCAGTTATTCATAAACGCCTTCTTTAAATGGACATAATTTTGCAAGATTATAACAGAACATGTGTGAAAGAATTTTGTGTTTTGATATACTTATGTTCAGGTCAAATGTATTGCTAGTAGCTTTTGTTTTGGCATAAATAGAGAAATTGTGAAACATTGTCTAAATTTTATTTGGTTGCAGCTAAAGTTTTCATTTTTGTTTCTTGATATACAGTAAAAATGTGACCGTTGTAATTATTAAATGATCTTGTTTAATTTTTCTTGTATATAAATATTCGAAAAAACTAATACTATGGACAATCTCGACTCAGTTTTTATTTAGAGATAATTATTTTGACAAATTCGGCAGTACTGGGATCTACGCGCTGTCCACGATGGAGTCAAAAATAGTACTGTCCCGTTATTCAACCAACCTTTGAATAATGGCTCACTTGCTATGGCCGTTGTTCACCTATGGAAGTGAGCTGGAAAAAATTTCAGTGGCATGACTCAAAATTTTAACCAAGTTGGCAAATGGATGAATTTATGTCGCTGCAGATGAAGACGTATGTAGCTTCGAAACGTTGTATTGTAAATAAACGTTAATTTTTAGTTTTCAGTTCCAACCACTTGATGATAGGCGATGAACCTACTACTGTAGTTACAATATAATAATACAACGCCAACATGCATGGATTTTTTTCTGAAAATAAAAATGATTTGGTATGGTGTTTCTCAACCATGAGAAATTTCTTGCCGGTCCGCAAAAAAGTTAAGAGGTCCCCCCGGTTTTTGATTAATTTGATATATCATTTTATAATATTATATTATTTTAAAAATACTACCAAAAACTACAAATAATGGCTTGTATTTCAGGCTTAGGGGTCCGTGAAATAGTTCTTCCCGTTTTTACCAGTACGTGAAGTATTTTTCCAGTTTTCAAAAAAGATTGGGAAACACCGATTTAGTAGCTATGCACTTGTTATATTATTTCTTAAAAAAACTTTTTCTTTTAAAAAATATTTAAACAGTGGACATGAGCTTTTTTCGCGGAACAGGTCTATATTGTCTAATTTTTTTTTTTTTTTTTTTTGAATTTACAATAAACTTTAAAATAATATAAATACCAAACGCGCGAAAATCAAATGCATCTGAACAGCTGTGAATTTTTGTCAATGATTTATTTTTTTAGTAATTAAAGTGCGAATTTAAAATGTCATAAAAAATAATTGGCCTGCAATCTATACTTGGTTGTAAAATTAAAGTAATATGGCTGTGAGATCCAGCATATAATTTTAAAAATAACATTATTATATATAAATATATATTTTTTACATTTTTGTAGGGAAATATGTACAGAATGTAAAAGTACTATATATAATCCAGTTTTCCCTTGAACATTGAAAATTAAAAATTCTATTCGTTCGTTATTACGTTAGTTTCATTTTGATAAAAATATTTATAAAAAAACTCTGCTACGTTCCCGCCATGCTGCTAAATCAATGTGACAACTCTCGACGGGAACCCCAGTTTTATTTTATTTTAACTGACGCTTAGTGTTTTATTCCAGTAACGCATTTTTCGGCGTTCTTAACATGTAAGAAATAGAAATATTCAAAGATTATCAATATTTGTTGATATTTTTGTAACAATTTAGTGAAATTCGTCCAAGTAATCCGCCTCCTAATTCGGTCACGCTGCCACTGCCACATTGCCGAAGCACCGAGATCCAGGAAGAGTCGGCTTGTCCTAGATTTGGAGTTGAATAGCAAAAATCTATATACACTGTATTATTAACAAGTTCATGGTGATTTTATCGTGGTCCACGGTGCAAGCGTTTTTCCGATAAATTTGGAACTTCTAACGGTAACACACGTGATGTACATTTTTCAGTTTCTCGACATTTCTCATAGGCCTAGTCAAATATATCCATCTTCGAGGGAGCGTTCCCTACAGGGTCCTATACTTGTATATACTGTGTGTTTGTGGATGTGTTGTTTACTTATTCTGCAATAAACTCTCGAGTGTTTATAGTGGGCACACGATTTAAGTTCAAAGGTGACATTACTTAATGTTCTTTTCTATTTTTCATTAATTATTTACTATATATATGTCGGTCGAGATCGAGCATGCTAGAGCTAGAGATCATGAGCAGTGTCCAGCGTTTATAAAATGTCAGTCAGCATGAAACCACACCTATAAAAGATGTCTTGATTATAGCACATTAGATTCGATGTTGCAATGTTCTAAAAAAATTATTTTGTGGGAGTTTCCTATAGTGCCATGCGGTGCATCATATTTTTGCTTCAGATTGTAAAAGCAGGTTTAACATAATTAAGGCTCTAAGTAAATAATGGACCTGTTTTAAGAATGCATAAATGACAGCATTTGCAGCACAAATTTCCCGGAACGTTGTAATTTTTGTACTTACTTGAAATTCACTCTCTAAATGTGCATTCTATTACTGGCATAGACAGAGTGCAGTGTTAATTATCTTCAAAATTTTGTTTCAAGTTTTACTGTAAAGTTTAAATGTAGAGTAAAACATAATTAACCTTGTTACCTAATACCTCAATTTGTATACGTTACTGCTCAGTTGACTATTTTTTTATCTTTCCACTAATGAATAATATAAAATGATATGCGTGGCATTAAATTACCATAGTACATGCTGACAATGGACCTTATGCAGATTTCGTCAGCAAGCATCACGTGGCATTTCATTCAATCCATTGGCGAAAAACACCCAGATGACCTGATGCAGCCACATATGTAGCTCTGCTTAAGGTCCCTACCACCAAGAAGGTTTGAAGTGTATATGATTTAATTCGATAGAAAATAAGGTTTTTTCACGATGTTTGTCAGATTAGGAGTATTATGATCGAAATGATTAACACCTTAACATTTTTGTTTCGGTACTGTGTGGTTTTTTTGAACATTTTTTTCTCAAATGATATCAGTGCAGCTCCTCTAGAGATGGAATATTAACTACAGTATCCGAAATGTCATGAGAATGAGCTACGAGTTGAAGTTGTGGTGGAATCTCTCCATTTCGTTTAAAGTAATCGCTTTAAATTCTTAAAGATGTCGGCTCGGGGCGGTAAGAAGAGAAGCAAGGCAATATCCCGGTCTCAAAAAGCCGGGGTCTTATTTCCTGTTGGCAGAATGCACCGTTATCTCCGAAACGGAACACATCATCAGCGAATTGGTGCTGGATCTCCAGTTTATTTGGCTGCTGTG
>JAQGBX010002996.1:0-18516 GCA_034698745.1 Megaphyllum sjaelandicum
CGATGGTTTGCCCGCTGGTTGGCGCTAGTGGTAAAAAAATTATCATTCTTAATTTAAAAGTTTTGTTGTGTTTCTGGTCTAACTCTGTAAGTTAATCATGTTCAGTCTGATTCTATTAGAACTTGGCGTCAGCTAAAGGTAACATACTGTACATGCATGTGTAGTTTCGTAATAGAGATAAGGTTTGCTATGACAATATTGCATCCATTTACGATTTCGCTGATTTCAGGAATATCAGGCTATGTTTATCGTGAGTATTGCTGTATTTACGATGAACGAATTAAAGACAAAAATGGTCGTCACTCATGCGCGGATCAAAGCGACTAAAAATGCCTTACGTAATTTCTACTTTTTGGCTGTCAAAAACGAAATGGTCGAGAGCTCTACTTTGTCGTAATAAATCGCATTCAATTTTTAATCTCTCGTAACATAAAATTATAACCGAAAAAGTCAGTCCGAACCACTAAATAATAACATGCGAGAAAACTGGTGATCGAGGTTTTCAAGATGGCATCAACGACCGTTTATGTCTTCAATTGCTTCATTGTGAATACAGAATATTGCTTCTCGAGCAACATGTGGCCTACAGCTAAATGGGGTCAAAATACTATTTTTGAAATGATCTATTTTGTCCAAATGTTCACCAGCTTCCTCTGGTTAAAGGGTTGATTTGCCCTTATTAGACACGCTGTATTTCCGCCCCAAACGCCCTGCTGGGCATAGGTCATTGTTAACGTTTTTAATTACCCGAATGACGTACGTACACATTTCCCCAAGGTTGAGACCAGACGAAACTGGAAATGAAAGCCCTTTGGGCATTTGACTAGTCATCCGTGGAATGCGTGGAACTGTATTGGTCAATTTCAGTAGCTCAATTATAGCGCTTGAGCATGGTCATCGGGCCAAACTACTCACGCTGAAAGTTAGCTTGCTTTTGTCACACGTTTTCATGCTCAACCTGTTTTTTACCCATTGTAAGTTTTCGTTTTTTTTTCCTTACTGCTCGTATAGACCTCTTCACCTCTAGTCCACGGAAATCCACGAATTAATTATTAAGAGTTGCATCAACGCCAGCAGTGTGCCGCAATCCATTAATTAAATATCGCCCCGCGAGGAATTGGCGCGGCGTCCTTCATTATAGCTTGATTCCGAACGTGAATTCGGTGAATTTTTAAGGTGCCAAATCCTCGAACGAGTCGCGATCTAGGAAAATCTTCACGAAAAAATTTTCTGCGTCACCCCCAACTTATTCAAGGTGTCCAAAAACTAAAGTTTTGCCTCATGTGGAATATTGTAGTTCCGGAGCCAAGTTCATGATCAGTCGTACTTGTGATACTGTACGTGTACTCGCTGTGCATTGCGCGCCAAGTGTCATTCTGCTATGATCGAGCAGAATGATATCCAAATATTCAGAAATTGGTTCCAAAAAATGTAGATATGTATCGAAGATTGACCTTGACCTTTTGTTTCTGAGCTATACTGTTATATTCCCCGAAAACTGAACCTGTTCATTAATTCGATGGCCTGATTTTGTTTCTTCCCGCCAGGTGTGAAGGTAGACACGAGCAACGCGCGGCTTCCGTGCGAGATGGCCTCTCAAACCCCGACGCTGGTGGAAAACGGCGCCCTCTCGTCCCTCTTAGATCCCGAACCGAGCCTGGAGAGTCCGCTGAGCACCAAGTGCACCCTGTGCAATGACACGTTCACCAGCCCCAAGGTACTGCCCTGTTTGCACACCTTCTGCCAGCCGTGCCTGGAGAAGAGCCTGGAGAGCGGCGAGAAGCTGGAGTGTCCGCAGTGCCACCAGGAGTGCGCGCTGAGCTCGCAGGGCGTCGCCGGTCTACTTTCCGACTACGCCATCAGCAACATTCTGGAGTCGTCGGCGGTGGACGGCGCCTCGCTGCACTGCACCGCCTGCAAGAGCAAGGAGTCCAACGCCACCGCGCGCTGCTTCGACTGCGCCAACTTCCTGTGTAGCAACTGCGTCATGGCGCACCAGTTCATGCACTGCTTCGAGGGACACCACGTGTTGACGCTGGGCGAGCTGCAGAGTAACGGCAAGGACGACTTGAAGGTCGAGAAGCCGGTGAGCTGCCCCCGGCACAAGAACGAGCTGCTGCGCTACTTCTGCAAGACGTGCAACGCGCCCATCTGCTCCGAGTGCACCCTGCTGGAGCATCCCAAGGGCTTGCACGACTACGAGAAGTTGGTCGACGTCGGCGCCAAGCAGGTCGGTCTCATCGGCCAACTCAGCGAGGAGGGCAAGTTGAAGACCAGCGACCTGCGCAATTCGCTGAAGAGCGTCGAACACACCAACACCCACTTGCAGGTGCAATACCACAAGGCGCAGAACGAGATCAACGAGACCTTTCAGTTTTACCTCTCCGTGCTGGAGGAGCGCAAGCAAGAGGCCCTCAAGGAACTGGACGGTGTCTTCAACACTAAGCAGGTACGCTCGATCTTCCGCAACGATGAGATGCATGAGTATGTTTAATGAACCGTTATTGATGTTGAATTATTTCTCAGGTATCGCTCAATATGCTCTGCCAGAAAGTGCAGGAATCCATCGACAAGATCTACCACACGTGCGACTTCCTGGAGCGGCTTCTCAAGTTTGCCAGCAACACGGAGGTGTTGCTTTTCAAGAAGCAACTGGACGCCAAGTTCCAGAACATCATCAATTACAACCCCGAGATCAATTTGCAGAACAACGCTTTCGACATCGAGTTCGTGTCCAACTACCAAGCCATCCAGGTAGGCGTGCGCAACACCTTCGGCTACATTCGTTCCATCACGGACGCGCCCCCCAACAAGCCGCAGCCCATCGCTCGCCCCAACGGCGTCAACGGTAACGGCGGCGTCAACGGAGTGGCCCCACCGCCCCCGCCCAATGGCATCATCGAGAGGCCGTACACCAACGGCCACCTGAGTGGCTTCGAGTCCAACTTGCTCTCCAAGAGGTTCAGTTCGGCCAATAACCTGGGCCCGTTCTCCACCAGCCTCACCGACATGAACCCCTACGAGAAGTGGTCGAGCGGCGCCGGCGACGGCAGCATCTTCCAGAACGGCGGCGACCACTTCCACCTGTCCGGCGGCGACTCCATCATCGAGATGTCCAGCAAGCTGATCACCAGTTTGAGCGCTCCCGCGCCCACCTCTTTCCCGCCCAAGTCGCAAATCAAGCGCCAAAAGATGATTTACCACTGCAAATTCGGCGAGTTCGGCGTCATGGAGGGCCAGTTCACGGAGCCCAGCGGCGTGGCCGTGAACGCCCAGAACGACATCATCGTGGCGGACACCAACAATCACCGCATCCAGATCTTCGACAAGGAGGGTCGTTTCAAATTTCAGTTCGGCGAGTGCGGCAAGCGCGACGGTCAGTTGCTCTACCCCAACCGCGTGGCGGTGGTGAAGACTTCCGGCGACATCATCGTGACGGAACGCAGTCCCACTCACCAGATCCAGATCTACAACCAGTACGGCCAGTTCGTGCGCAAGTTCGGCGCCAACATCCTGCAGCACCCGCGAGGCGTCACCGTGGACAACAAGGGCCGCGTGGTGGTCGTCGAGTGCAAGGTGATGCGGGTCATCATCTTCGATCAGATGGGCACCGTGTTGCAGAAGTTCGGCTGCTCCAAGCACCTGGAGTTCCCCAACGGCGTGGTGGTCAACGACAAGCAGGAGATCTTCATCAGCGACAACCGCGCGCATTGCGTCAAGGTGTTTAACTACGAGGGCACCTACCTGCGGCAGATCGGCGGCGAGGGCATCACCAACTACCCCATCGGCGTGGGCATCAGCCAGAGCGGCGAGATCCTCATCGCCGACAACCACAACAACTTCAACCTGACCATCTTCACCCAGGATGGCACCCTGGTGAACGCGCTAGAGAGCAAGGTGAAGCACGCCCAGTGCTTCGACGTCGCCCTCATGGACGACGGTTCGGTGGTGCTGGCCAGCAAGGACTACCGCCTCTACATCTATCGTTACTTGCAAGTTCCCAGCGTCGGCCTCTAGGGCGCTTCGAACCTCCGATCGACGCCAGCGCCCCTCGAGTACAACCTCAACATCGGCGAGCTGTACATTGGCCGCAGCGCCGCCTGGAGAGTCATCGGCCATCGGGCGGCGTTGACCAACATATCCAATTTTTTTCCTACTCTGCTCAGTTTGACGAGAATTGAGCGGGAAGAACTTGCGGGTGCATTCCAACCAATCCGTACGTATCAATTCTTCTCGGCGTCCACTCGTCGCGATGACGCTCCGTCGGATCTGCCGTAGCGCCCTCCCGCGTTTTTTCGCCGGAAACTGGGGCGCCGTTATTATTTTTCTTCTTCTTTTCCGTATCTACGGGCTGTTGCGGGGAATCTTTTCGTTACACCGTTGCTACCCACCTTCGCGGTCGTTGTCGGTCCGTTTATTAAACGCCACGAAATAATGGTCCGGCCGGTCCTGGAAGCGTTGACAGTTTTGACCTCCTCATCGTCGACGAGGGAATGCTTCGCAGCGGCCGCCATTTTTGCTTCTCTCCAGACCCCGATGGCTTTTCTACCCGCTACTCCTCTCCGCTATACGATCCTGCCTGAATTTCACGAGTTAGCAGCCCGGCTAAGGGACGATTAGCCGACCGATATATAAATATTATATATGTATATATACGAAGAAAAATATTATATTTGTTCACTTTTTTTCTTCGACGAAAACGTGAAGAGGAGGAGAGCCAAGTTGTTGTTTGTCCATCAAATAGTACCGCATTGCTAATAATATTGTAGGATTCCGATGCTGTAATACGCGCGATATGCAACCCCAGTCGTTGTTGATGTTTTTTTTGGGACTCCGATCTTCCCCGCCCGCCGCGTATTTTAAGCGGGCGACGAGACGGCCCTGTGTTTTTCCCCTTTCTCGAATCCATCGATACCGTATCTATTTATTATCATTCTAACGGCTCAGATATGCTTGTAATCCGTGGAAAGTCCATCCGTATTGTTTTCAGTGGGTCCATGTAAAACGAAAATAATCCGAGGCGAACCGAAATCCGAAATTGGCGACGAGGAGACTTTAGACGGAGCGCCGCCTCGATTCAAAAGAAAGCTGACGGCGGCCGAGCAATTTGGCAATAAGTTCGATGGATGAAATTGTTGCGCTTACGCCACCTGGTGGCCGAAGTTATGAAATCGGCGCTACGCTAGCTCCCCCTAACGTCTGCTCGTTCACCTTCGCGCAACCACATTCCCAGCCTGAGTATCTATCATCTCGAGTTTCCGATGCGCTGGAAATTCTATTGCCAACACGAATGCGCGCTCTTCGCATTCTCTACGTTGTTGAATTATGTTGATTTTATCTCTGAAGGATTTTTTTCTACTTATTAATTTAAAAGATCGCCTTTAGAAGACCGAAAAAAAAAATACTTTGTCAGCAGCAGGTTTTTTTTCTCCGCTGTAGTCCTTTTTTAATTCTTTTTTAGTACTATTCTGTTGGCTGCTACACTATATTAAGATATTTATATATTAGGGACCAAAAAAGTACATATAAGCATTTGTTATATCTCTCTTCCTTCCTCTCGTCATTTTCCACACCCTACCAAAGTCTATCGATAACTCCCAGCCATTGAGCCCTCGAAGTCGGTTAGGCCCATTCCATATCCGCTTCCATTCCAAATGTTATGAAACAAAAAAAGACACCATCGGCAGCTCGGAAATGTCGTTTAGATCGATGCTAATGGATCACCTCTTTGTTGGCCAAAAAAATTCTTTTTGTCGAAATTCGGATGTGCGTGATCCTTAAACCCCCGTTTCTTCGTTGATTTTCTGTTCTATACTTTTTAAAAGTGGGTAGCACTTGTTGGGTTCGCGGATCGAGGAACGTGGATGTCCGGCTAAAACGTCTCTTTAAATCACGAACGTGGTTGAATTAGCGGCCATTTTTATTCTTTGAAATGTAATATTCCGTTGTCCATCGACGAGCGGTTGACGTTGACTTCTTGTTACTATTATTCTCATCATCTTCTTGCCGATGCTGTCTTCTATTAGTCTCGCCTATCATCGTCATCCCCGCCATGGCTGGGCCTTATTACTTAGGGCGCCCCCTGTCGTTTTCCGGCCTCAGTTGCTGCAGCCCCGAATGCGAAGTATTGTATAACGAACGCGCTGTTTAATTTAATTATTTTTTTCCGATCGTTTGAAACGTAAGTCACCTTGCCTAGTCAAAGCATGCATATTTCCCCCCTATTAAGCCGAAAACGAACACGAGCCGCTTCGCCATTTTGGATACTTTGTTGTTGATTTGTGCGGGACCCGCATCTGCCCCATCATATAGTATTGTTTTTTTTGTTGATTCTGACGGAATTGGGTCCTCGTACGTTGATCGGACCCGACTATATTTATAGTTCAATTTTGAAAATAGCCCCATTTGAAGTTTTTCTTTTTTTTCCCCCTTCCTTCATCTCTTCTCCTATGTTTTGTTTATAGAAATGTTAAATATGGCGTACGCGTTGAACTGAGGGTTTTTAAGGTGGAGTTCTTAATTGTTTGACTATTTTCTCACCACCCAGCCTATTCTTTTCGTATCTTTCATCATTTTTTACGACGTATTTTTGTGTTGTTTTTAAGCTTCTCGTAGGTCCGCTGTTAGGTTTTTGTCAAACTCGAATTTTTGTTTTTTTATGTTTATAGTTTGGATTTTTTTTTGTGTCGCCTCGCATCCCCCAGGCATCGGAAAAGGCGTTAAATGAGAGCTTTTTCTAAACGACGATGCGACGGAGGCTTTAGTTTAAAAAACCGAGCTTAGAAGATGCATTTTCAAATTTGAGCTTCCGAGTTTTACGTCAGTGAGACAATGGTCGCCGTCCCCGGGATAAAAACAAAGAAAGAAATGCTATCATTATTATGTTGGAGCAGCTTCATTTTGTGTAATTCGTAATGATGTTGATTTATGTTTTTGTTTTTATTAGTTTTAAGCCTACTCGCGTGCGCTGCTGCTGCTTCTGTACATTTCTCGGATGGAATGAATATACGAAAGAAAGCCAAACAGAACTGGGTTTCGTTTTCTCGCGTATTTTCTTTTAAAACGTTTAGGTGTAGTCTTAAGCTAATACCAAATTTTATTTGGGTTTTACGACTCGTCTCGAGGTTTCCCTCGTGGCTATAAAAAGGTCCGTCAAGAATCGCGCGATTAAGCCTCGGCAATGTTTCTTTTTCCGTAAATTTCGCCGTGAAAGCACGAGTGCGTTCCGGAGTACATGTTTGTTGCTCCTTTTTGTTCCAGTTTTAGAGCAACTGTATGGCGTAGGAAATGGAAGATTGCTAGAAGCTTTGATCGGACGTGATCTACGACGAAATCCTGTTTTAATCGGCCGTTATACCCCCAATTGGAGTTTGACAATTTTGACTATATTTTTGGCTCGAAAAGACCACCCTTTTTTATGCCAGGAATGATAGTAACATCTGCGGATGCGCAAAAACCACGACTTTTTTTGCTCCACAATCTCCCTTATTTTCAAGTTTTGTTTCTTTACAAATTTTTAATTCTTACATAATATGACTGGTCACTGTACGTTTTTCAACTTTGTATTATACCGTAGGTTTAGCTTTTCACGTTTTTTTACTTTTATTTTTGTCACTTAGTCGGCTTTTTGTGTATAGTTTCAGTTTAAAAATGGTTGAACGACAAAAAGAAATTTTAACAGGTTTTTCGATGTTGTGCCAAGTGGCCATAAGTTGCTCTTTATAATTTATAAGGTTTGAACCAGCGCCCGACAGTAGTAAGGTTTTGTTTGCTTATTTTTTTTTTGTTTTAATTGATCTCTATAGCACTCGTCCTTCTTTTTCACCTCAGTTTCTCTCGAATTAAGTTTTGATGTTTATTATTTATTACTTAAGACTCACTGCGGTTGAATTAGGAATGCTCAACATTATTTTTCGAGGCATTTCGACCAAAATCCTCGTCAGTTAAAAAGGATATTTCCTGAAATTAAGAAAACGTGTTGAACTATATCGTTATGCATTTTTTAAGTTTTAGTATTTGAAATAAAATGGTATTATTCATTAAGAAAACGCTAAATGCTCATCATTTCTTGTTTAGTTGGATTTTATAATGTCTGTATGCGCCTTGAAAAAGCGGTGAAAGTCAGGAAAATTCCTGCGAATAACTTAATTCGCGGATGCAGGTAGATGCCTTCTACGGCACATTTCAAGTGTCAAGTATTTCTCGACGAAATTCGGGATGTTTATGTGTCGGCGAAATTAGCTTCATAATCTTATCTGCAATTTCTTTTAGTGTTTGGCCTTGTGCTCATCGCGGAAATAAGGTGACACTCGTAACCCATTCCCATCATCATCGCGATAAATGAGGGACACATCAATTTTTATTCAGGTTAAGTGTCGTTATTACGTCGTAAGGTTTACAGGGTGTCTAGCAAATTGTTTTCGGTCCAATTTCATAAACCCAGTTTGGTAGATTTTAAAATAGTTTAACGAAATAAGCATCACTCAATTTTAGGATGCCGAAAATAGTAATGAAAAAGGCGTGGGAAAGTTTCAACGTGCATACGCCATAGCGACGTAATAATATAAATCAATGATTGGTTTTAGAGTTAAAAGAGAATACTGTACCATTTACCTCGTCATTACCAATTCTGAAAAACTGCAGTTTTGTTACTCCCGCCTGTCATTGTCACCAGATGGTATGAAATCTGCACAAGACTGCTAAAATCAATTCCAGCTTTAAATACGATTATCATTTATCCGCAGTGAGTCGTTTTTTTATTTATTTTTTATTTAGAACAATTTACGTACTTCTCCATCAATACGTTACCACTTTCGGTTACCTGTATCTCGAAAATTTGTCTAAAGACTGGTTGTTCAGTTTTCGGTTAATTTAATGACAGAAAAGCCAGAAGGAATTAGCTGAAACATTTTGTTTTTTGCCTGACCCAGCTCGCACAGAGGCACTCTTCAAAGTCCAAACAGGACATTCGCGAGGTCTGTGCAATCGTTACATACTCATCACACCTCATAATAGCGATATAAATTGATCGGCCTAATGGTAGTGCCTCGGAGAAACCTGGATCTTGTTTTATTTTTGTCATGGAACCATATACTGCATGTATGGATGCTAACGCCGCATTTCAATCACGATTGAGCCCATTTTGAATACTCCGTTGTTGAGCTTAATTGAAAAGCAGTTTTTGCATTTCTTAATAAAATTTTGATATTTCTTAGAGGATCAAGCCCACTGCCCCACTCCATTTCTTGCTCGAAATCTTGCTCAAGCATTGTTATTTATTATCTAGAATTTCTTTCTCTTAAAATTGACTGACTCGCTCTGAGTTAATATCAGATTTACTCGGGTTATTCATTCCAATGGTTTTAATAGTTTTCCTCGGTTGGTTTGTTGGTTTGATTGGACCAAAAAAGGCCCATACATCGACACGGAGACCCTTTAATTAATATCTGCAAAAACTAATCCAGGACGCCATGACGTCACGCTCGCATTGCATGCTGGGACAGTGCCATCATGGCGTGTGGTTTTGCTGGCAGAAACTTGTTGATTTTGATGCTCTCTTTGACGAGTGTTTCGCCTTTTCTCGAAGAGGTAATTTGACATTTTGACTTTCTAACCGTCCGTATAAGTTTCATTCGCGTTTCTTCGACGTTATTTTGATACGTTTGTTCGTTGCATTTCCTTCCCCCGATTTGATGTTAGGCCTAAACGATCGTTTCTTTTTCCAATTTCATTCGTTCGATTTTCTTAGGCACGCGCGCGATCCGTGATTTCGTCCAAAAAGAGTTAATGTTTTAATTATTTCGGCAAGATTTGGAGTTTTCCTTTTCCTAATACGGTAAAGAGGCTCTTTTCCCTCCACTGTTGTAACGATGTATTATTCTATATATATAGTCATGTTGAAGCCATTGATAATCACAATCTTCCAATCGATTGTACTTGATATTGTTGACTTTTTGCTGTCTATACCGGAGTTGATGACTAAATTTCTATATTAGGTGTTTACGATGCATTACAAAATAGGCAGCGAAATAATGAGTCTATAAAAGAAAATTTCAAAGCACTTTGTATACTATAAAATCGGGACGAGAGCTCGCACTCGCGAGATTTATTGGCTCGCAACGACATGGCTTATAAATTGATTATTAGAACTAGCTGGTGTGTACGTCTTTTCGCGATTTTCTGGACTGATATCCGTACAGCGGTTGGATCAGAAGTGGAATTCAGATGGAATTGGAATTTATAGTGTCCGAACAGATCGAGGAGGGATTGGCTCTTTCTGCTGCTGGAGAAAAACGCAATAAGCGACTGAGCGATTGCCTCGCACTAGTCTTCGATCTGTGCAACTCAAGTTGTACGACTCCAGAAAGTACCTCGAAATCTAGGTGGACCTTGAACGGAAAATACTCCCGAGTAACCCGAAGTTGATTTGTGGCACGGGTCAAGTGCTCGAAAACTGTGTCGAGAACTATACGTTTGAAAATCTTTCAAACCCCATACAGGACAGTTTACTCGACGAAGTGAAAGATGACGATCCATTGCGGCGATCTTTGTAACAAACGATGCATTCCTTAAATATTTGATGGAAAATGTTTTGCTGAAATATGGAATTATGCAAATACGTCATCACCTTTGTGCACCCATGGGATGGTCGATAGCAAATTTTCCGAGCTGAATCAATAGTCTGCTCACGCATGTTGGAATTACGCGCAGACAGCCCTAAATGCGTGCAGAAACTCTGAACACGTACGGTATATGTAGATAAAAATTTTTAAAATGACTAAATATTTAGTTTGCAATGCAGTTTGAATCGCCGCTTTGGTTCGCTTCATCTAATAAGCATTGGATGCTCCAATGAATGGCAATGTACAAAGTGAATCGCAGATTTGAGATTGGTATTAATCCGATAGTTCTAGGTATTTATAGATGTACATAATCGTATCACGCGTGTAGATTGGTCGTGCACTTGAGATTCTGACGGTTTATTGGCATTGGCAAGAATCTTTTCGTACTTAATCGTGACTGCGTAATTTAGGAAATGGCGGATCGATAATACTCGGCTGTTGCAATTAACGTTAATCCTTTGTCCGTTTTGAAATGAGTCGAATCGTTCGGTAAGTTAGTTCAGAACTGTTTTGTATAGGGTTGGACCCCCCGAGTGTTTGCTCGCATCGCGTAATTCAGTAATTCACTCAAAAATGATCCAGTTTGTCCAACTTGCAGGGTAGAATAGTTTTTCGCTAAAGTGGGAAGGATTTTCGATGTTGTTTTTGTGGAAAGAATTTGTAAAGGTATTGACACGTATTGACCAAAGTTAATTGTAATTTCTTATATTTAGATATAGAAAGAACTGATATGCAAATTGTTTAATTGGTGACCTCTGTATGCGCTTTAAGTATTTGATGAGGATGAATTGGGGAAACGTGGATCCCATTGCGAGGAGAACAAAATGCACGTGACAAGGCGTTTAGTTACGATATGTGTTGAGTGCGTTGAATTCACGATCACACCTATTAAGAGGAGCCCTGGTTTTGCCTCGTGAGTTCTTTTGGCTGATTAATTAATTGAACGAATTTACCTAACATTGCGTTGTCGGTGGCTGACCTGAGCAGTTGTGAAAAAAAAAACCTTTTTTGGTGGATTCATGTTGAGGTAGGATTTGAAAATCCCTAACAAAGAATTACCAAACGCGTCTATAGCAAGTTATAGACGTAAGAAAGATGAATTTTGGAGCAGAACGACAAATACCGGTACATTTGATAGGCCGATTTCAAAGAAGACAAACTCGAGGCAAAATCAGAGGTAGGACGAATGACTCGGTGTACAGTTTTAACTGCAGGGTGATGAATTTTAGACCAAACGAGTGAATCAAGTTAAGAATTCTGTAAAAGTTTTTCAAAGGCGGAAAAAAAGCATGTGCTTCGTATAACATCGATGGGAATGATGCAAGGAGAAATGACTATTTCTTAATCCGTACATGTCGATTGTTGATCGCTTTTCGGTTGTTATTCCTTGTATAAAAGCCACCTTGTTTTAAGTGGGGGGAGGGGACTCCGAAACCTTATACCCGAAATCTCCAACTTTGAAGCTAACTCTTGATATAAATAACACGATTTTTCCGTACTTAAACTTATCTTTTCGCATTTATTGAAAGTTCAAAATTACTGGTGTTCCCTTTTATTTTTTGAAAAAAAAAATGAAAAATGCGATAAAAACAAATATTGTTTATTATTTGTAACAGGAGTTGCTTTCGTAATTTTCAAGTTGACGGGATAGGGTCCGAAACCCCCTTACGAGCCCGATGGCGCCTCCGTCCGTTGTTTTTCGGAGGAAGCGACTGGCTCGACCCCTCTTGAATTCAAAATGTTACTTCGCACAATTATGGGAACGTGTTGTGGTAATGCAGTACTTTTTATAACTCCTAAATCTCGATAGTGTTACGTGACTCACTTTTCTCTATTCTGTTTGTAAATGTCTCTTTCATCTTTGAAAGTGGGGCTGCGGTTATGGCGCCACCGTGTTTCCCATGTTTTTGCTCACGTTGTTGGAGTAGAAAACGTTAATTAGATAATAGAAAATCATAAAAAAATACCCGCATATTCCATCCTTAAAATGTGTGGTGGGTCCCAAATAATCCGCGTGGGCCTTGCCTGCATCCTCTTCTACCCTCCTCCCTCTTCTTCATCCTTCTCTAATTAACGATAATGTATACATATGGCTACCTCTTAGGATAATGACGATTTCGGATGGTGATTCGTGCGACCTACGATTTGAAACGATGCAATAGTTGTTTATTACTTCTTTGGCGTGTGTATTACATAGTTACTGGTATAAATATGCAAGATTTTTCCTTCCGGCTCAGTTATGGAAGGGAAATGTTTTGTTATTTATTAATACGAATTCATAGTAGATCGTGCTGCACCCGAAAAATCTACACGAACGTCCTAGACATTGACCACTGTCCATTGTGCGGTGTGGGCAAAGTTGCTCGTGCAATAACGTGCTAAAATATTTTGCCAATGGTCACACATTCTTCGCTAAAAAATGTACTTTCTTGTACAGTTCCGATAACTTCTTGAACAGTCGAGGATCTGCATTGATGGAAAATGCGTTAGTTGACATAACAGCGATGCTTGCACGTAATAATGGTGTATTTGTAAAATTACCAGCGTGTTATCATGACTTATCATAACGCTATTCAGCGGTTTGTTTTGATAGCATTTTATGGAACATTACGTGATTATCTGCCGTTAAACGAAAGCTGGTTGTCAAGACCACGGATTTGTGGTTTTGCAGGTTTGTGTTATCGTTATTCTGGACAAAGTGAAATTTTCAACTAATTTCCCCGCACAACTCACTTTTTCGGTTTCGTTGAATTATTGACGTGGAATTTCGGGTGTGGCTTTAGAAAATGCTCGACGCTACTGCTATCCTGTAATAAAGATATGTTCGGTGTAAAATATTCTCGGAAAACCGATTATTTACTGTTGAAATTCATGCACATAGAACCATTCACTTCGTCACCATTTGCGTTGGATTTCACCTATGAAATCGATGGCCGTATTTTGTAATGACATACGAGTTTCATCCGAGGCCGCAGTGCTTACTTAATTGCGATACGTGGCCCCCTAAGCGAGCAATCACACATTGCGCTACTGCTAACAGTGATTGCCCGTTTTCAAGGGGTCGCCTTGACAACCAGCTGGTTGGTGGTTTTTTAAAATTTAGAATTCATTTTGGAAATAACTAATCGCAATTTTTGTTTGTTTAACTCGTTGATACTCGCGTCAACCTATGTGATTTTTGTGAAATTAAGTTTTAATTCTCGGATTACTATACTACAAAAAAGCACGATGTGGCAAATGTTTTCTGAAACCCTATTCTATTCGATTAATGATTAAAATTTGAAGGCACGTTTTCTATTTCTTTGTTTTGTTTTCTTACGTTTATCAAAATTAATGTCAACTTGTGGTTTTTTTTTTACTAAACGTTTAAGCATACTTATTACCAGCCGTAGTAAAATATTTTAGAAGTTAAGGTATTTATATGCAGACATGCTCTTAACATAATTACGATAATATTTGTATAAATTATGTGTATTTGATCACCGATTATCAAAGGTTGTTTTCGTCAAAATTAGAGGGACAGTAATCTGAGATTTAAAATAATACCTTAGTTTTTATTTTATTTGGATTTAAACATCGAATCAGTTAACTCGTACAACATGTTTGGTGCGTTGTTGCCAATGATAAAGCACTGGACCTCGGTCATTGCAAAATCCTGGGCTGAATTGCTTTATTACTTGTTCGTTATTATCTCCTTTTTTCTATTTCATGTTGGTTAAGTTTCACACTATCTCATCTTATTTCTCCCAGGCTGTCTGTGATCGTTTTCAAAAACCTTAGCCTATTTATTATATCTTGGTGGCTCATATTGTGGAGCTAGAGATGCATACTATACTGTGGAATAATGTCTATTTTTCTGCTCTGTAATTTCTACTCGATAGTAGGCTTTTCCTACCTGTTTCCTATATATGGATATATGTGCTACATTCCTAACACATATACTGTACGGTCTAACTATTCTTACTACTAAATGTAATATGCTGACTCGTGTATTACTCGCTCTACTATTTACTACTTATCACGTTCCCAAAACTATCGAAACTGTGTGTTTTCGTTCACTTCAAAGTGCTATAGCCATCATTCTCGAAGCCGATATTTGATTTCCATCAAAATTTGATGGCAACTCATGCTCGGACAATACACAATTTGTCTACCTTTAATCTCCGGAGATCGATGATTTGCCTTGCTTTCCTTCTCGAATTTCAAACTCGGAATTGGAGTATTCGTTCTATCATCAATGACTCGATTTATCATTCTCTATTAATTGGGGTTAGGATCCGGATTAATACTTATCGATACTAAATAAGCGGCGAATATAAATCCGTTACTTTGCTTCCAACCTGCTTAAGGTAACCGTAAATGTTTCTGGACGTGGAAAGAAGGAAAACTTTCTTAGCTATTTAAGGATATGCATTTTCAAAACTCGATCTTCCGCCAATCGTTAGTTCTTAGCGAAATTCACCGTTGATCTTATGAAGTCCTATTTTGCAGAATCTCAGCGAGAAAATCCAATTTTGCATTCATCCTATGACTGAAACTCGCATTGGTTGCTGTCTAATTTGTCAACCTGTTAAGTTATACACTGTGTACTTATATACTCTACATAACTATATCTTAGTGCTCAAAAACATGCGTGTTTCCCATATAAATATTTATATAATTGCCTTAAACCAACCTTATATATCTATATTATAACCCCAGAAAAAAAACAAAAAAAATTCTTGAAAAATCTTAGTTGCGATATGAATATATTATATATAAATGCATATTTATAGGAACCGATTTTTGTGACTGAATTTTTTGTGAAATTTTTGTATTTCGTGAGTGTTTGTTAAACGAATTCGATTAAATTATACTTTATTCTTGCCTTCCCATCGAAAATGATGTACTTGGAGGAACACGTTATTAATTACAAAATAAGCGCGCCTTTTTTGAAAATAAGGACAAAAACCATAAGAATCATCGTCATGACCGTCAGATGTATTTTTATTTTCGAGTCTCGGGGAATGTTCGTCGAAGTAAGTTTTATCCCTTCTAATATAATAACAGCATTTCCTCGATGTTGCCTTTATTCAAACGTTCATTTTGTTGATTAAACTTACCAGCGTTCGGTGCAACGCGCCATAAATGGATTGTTATAGCTTACAAACCTCGTATCACGCCTGAAATTTAATAAATCGGCCAGTTGATTTGAGAAATCTATTAATTTTTCATCATGATTGTTCATTGAAATTCTTCGATGAGCAGATCGCTGTCAAAATATTAGTTCGTATAAACGTATGTTCAGCGTTTCCATTTCATCGAAACATTTCTTGAGCCCATTTTGAAGGCGTTATACAGAGTGAGGAAAAGTCTACAATCCTTTATTTCTTGATAAAAGTGTGGCAATAAAGTAGTGGCACCTTAATTTTGATTTCATCACAACATTCTTTTACTTTCACCTCGTATGAAAGGTTTAGGCTAAAGGGGTCAAAATTTAATCGCGGTTCTGGAAGAGGGAAAAATGTTCGTTTATTTATGTTTTGATTCACGTTGGCTATAAGTTAGGAAGCGAAACAAAAACGAATGGTTAATTTTAAAAAAACCTCTCAGGATACTTATTGTTCAATTGATGCAAACAGTCAATTGCCAAAATACATGTAAAACAAACAAAAATAACGCTATACGACGGAATTTTTACTTATGTCACTGAAATTGTGCACAATTTTTTTTCTATTATATTTCTGAAACAGGGTTGGTTAATAATGACTATCTAGTTGACCAGTGTTAGTTCATGGGGCCGTGGACGCTATTTTTTCTAGACTTAAAATAAGCTTCGACTGTTGATGATTGTGTAATATGATCCATACGATTATCCAGAATGGCATATTGATCGGACGAGAAAGAACAAAAAAAAAAAGTTAAAACGTACTGGATAAAATTTGCTCGCTGATAAATATGACGCTATTTTAATTCATTATGATATATAAATATATATATATATAAAGTTTTGAGTCTTTATAAGTAATGCTTGTGTCGGTGTGAATTGAATCGATCCGTGCAGTGCTGTGTGCCAATGTATGCAATATTCCAATTATTATTAGTACTATATTCACGATAGTTGAGAAAGAAAGCCATCAATTTCACGGTTGGTATTTAGAAATATACAGGATAGGAGCATTTTGTTTCCAAACGCGCATGCGCAACAATATTTCTTATGCTTTTTTGTACGGAGTTTCACCTCTCTTGTAATACTACTTCGTGTATGCTGATTTACCCCATCTCGACTCTTTAATGTATTTCTCTCATTAATATGGATTATCTCAACGAATGGCCGCTTGGGAAATCTAGCTTTTTAATGCCGCTGTCTTTTGAACGAAAGTTATTATGTCTCTCGTGAAACTTAATGATTCTTAGGATTTTTTGTTGTTGTTAGTGATACCCACCTGTAGCTGCGAAATCTAATCATTCGCCAATGACCATTGGATTACCGTCGAAACTGGTTATATCGAATTAAAACAAAAATCCTGGATGGAATTTTTTGCTGTCATAATTAATGTACTGAATAATTTCTCGAATATCAGGTCGAATTTATACTTAACTAAATCCGGTTTTGGGCCAAGAACCTATCATGTTTTTGGCAGTTTTAAGAAATATCATTATTTCTAAAAATATGAATCAACTTGTAAAATTAATTGGTCTTCTGGACTTCGTTGTAACAGATTTCGACTGTGTTCGGTATTGGCATAGGCACAGAGGATTTTAACCTGTCTCATATAGTGGAACTATTGTATGTAACACATTTTGATAAACGTGAGTTCCATTGAAATCTTCCGTTGTTCATCGATGACATGATTTGGGGATGGGATTAAATGAAAGAGATTAATTTCCTGCTCGCACGTGTATTTCCCGTCCAACTATTTCGGTTTTGTCATTATTGCTGACTATTAACATTTAAAAATGTTTCTTATTGATCGATACTTTACGCCTCACGTGTATGTCAGGTAGAGTTACAATTGCACTGTATTTATGTCTGATTGCTACGACTGCTATGATCTATCATGGAAGATTTTTTTAAAGGACCAGGAATTTTATGCATCCGCAGGGAGAATTTTTAAGCTATTTGATTTTCTACTTTTTATTATTTGTTTGGCGATCAGATTTTCTCCCGAGTTCAAATGCATCTCGTTGTCCTTAATCCGTGACGCCATCCAATAATTTCTTTGTAATGTTTATAATTTGTTTGTTTTAGTTCAGATTTTTTTATTATTATGTAGGTATGGTGATTTATGTTATTTTTTTTAATATTATTTTCATCTTAGTTTAATCTGATATCGGATATTTTGATACTTTCGCTTTAAGATACCATCATGCAACCGCAGATTGCATTTTTATGATTTGTGAGAAATTGTTAAAACTAGTGTTTCAAAAGGTAAAATGAATGGTTCGCTGAGTTCGAAGTCTGTCGAGGGGTGACCTTCAACCTCCTCGCAATCCTATGGCTTCATTCATTTTCCTTAAAACTATTGGACATTGAAGAACCACGATGGTATTTTGACCAAATTTCAATGCAAATTCATTGAGTGAAACAAATATCTGGTAAATTTTAGGTAAATAATTTTCCACTCTCGATTTCGGACGACCAAATTTAATTGACGCTGCATCGTATGTCAGAAATCCTATGTTAAGTTTTTTACCTTCATTCTTTGATGTTCGTATTTAATTTGTTGTTAGTGCGTAGCATTTTCGTTATGAGTTTTTATATTTAGCCTTTTTTACACTGTTTTGTTTAATTTTTTTACCATTCCTAATTTTAATTCGCGAATTTCGTAATCTTAGGCTAAGAACACTACAAAACTTTTAAATTACGAATGATAATTTATGTACCACTAGCGCCAACCAGCGGGCAAACAAT
>JAQGBX010002997.1:0-18515 GCA_034698745.1 Megaphyllum sjaelandicum
CGGTGGTTTTGAAGACTGTAAATCCCCAATGTAAAATTATACGCGGACAATTACCGACAAATTAATAACAAATTCTCCCAATTTGCGTTTTTTTTTTCCAGCATTAGGTATAATAATAATATTAATATCATATAAAAATCATATGAATAAAATTAAGAATTCCTTTTTTTTTAAAGAATGGTCAGAGCAACAATGATACCGTTTTTGCCACCTAGCGGTCAGATATATAACTAACGAAATTGCATTTTAATTAATTTTCGACAAGTAAAGCATGCCGTAGAAAACCCCTATTTTAAGACAATTTTTTTATTTGTTTTACAGGAATTGTCTGTGCAAAATTTGTACTTTGGAGGTGAATAGCTTGAGTACTTGGTTTGGGCAAAATGATTAAAATACTATTTAACATTTTTGTGGGGCATGAAACCTGCCAAATTTCATTAGCTTCTGAAAGATCTCGAGATATTGTTTCATCCGAGTTGCCCTTTTAGATCTATCCGATATCGAGTATAGCGCAACCGATGCGGATTGTTTTCGTTGCAATTTTTTAATTAAAACTCGTAGAAATGAAAACTGCATATTTGTGATATATGCGTTTCTTCGAAATTGTGTTCATTCTTTTGGAAACGGGGACATTCACGAGGTAATGCGTGCATCTACGCTACAGGTGTATATGCTTCTTATCATGAAGACATAGAGCTTAGCACGTACGTTGAAACTCCAAAAATGCCAAGTATAAATGCATTTTTTTTCCTTCTTCGAATGCACTGCAACTATACATTAACAAGTATGGTTTCAATAAATGAAAGTAGTGCAACTTTTTGTAGAACGTTTGCCTCGCAAGTTTTCATTATGCATCCTCAAACGTTAATTTCAAATTCTCGTCAGGTGAAGCTACGTGACTGCGGAATGCATCCTTTTCTAGCGCCATCTTGGCATTGCTTATTCGTCCTCTTTTGGCCATGCATGTACACGTATAGAATTTAACATAAATGCATAGATCACCACGATGCTTCTACTTTAACTGGTCATCGTTTTCTCATCTTGAATCCCTTATGCGATTCTAAGTGCTTGCCTGAACGAAGATGAATGAGCCACTTCTGGCTGCAGGCTCATTTATTTTCATTTTTCTTGCGTTACCACAAGATGGCGCATCGCTCTTTATTTTAATTTGCCGTTGTCATAGTGCAACAATCCGCGTACTTTTACGTATTCTCTTTTTAATTTTTCTTTTACCTTTTAAATAAGTCGGTCGATCATACGCTTTCGGTTTTACTGTTACGCATAGAAAATACGTTTTTTTCAAAGGATTTGCGAGCCTAATTAAACAATCCATCATAATTCTGATGGGAAAGCTTACAATTTCGTACGAAAGACGGTTGTTAGAATAGGGAAACCAGAAATAATGCAAACTTCGTGAATCCCTAATGATGCTTTTCCATTCCTTAAAGGGTATTTTGTCTTTCGAGAATGTTCACGATTTTACCCCATGGTTGCATTCCTCATCATCGAATTGATCGATGGAAGGGCACTTCCATAAAAGGAAATTTTAGTTTTGGGAAGCTCATTTTTTGCCATATTGAACGTTCAGTCGTTAGAAAAGCGACTTTATACTTCTGGAAATTTCATCCTCTTATTATAATGAAAAAAAATGTGTAGTATATTTTACTTCGGGGAAGCCTTGTATTGTGTCAAGAAGTATAACCAAGGCTATGTAAACAGCGATACTCGTAGATAAAGTTCGTATCGGAAAGTTTGCGTGGTTCACTATCGTGGAATTTTGTTTGGACTATGAGCGATGTTGAAGAGTTGGTCTTAGATAAACTAAAGGTGATGTCATTTTCTGACACTACCTCCAGCACACACACTGTACTTGTTTCCTGCGTAAAGCTCGTGTAAATTGGGCCGACTTCTGAAATGTTGTCATTGTATTAATAAGAGGGGATCTGTACCTCGCTGCCCACCCTGAATAATGGTGACCTATTGTTATTCAGACGTCATCCCTGCGGATTTCTTCGCTGAACCATGAATTCCTCTCTTTTAAAAAAAAGTGTCCATTGTCCTCGGTCCGCTCTAAACATTTTTTTATTAACTTTTCAACGCTTCTGTTGCGGCCATCAAATTTATTGTGCCATTCATTGGACAATGCGCGCTTTGGATGGTTGTTAATGTCCGCTTTTCATACGTATGGCCATTCTGGTTGCACTCGCAACCATTCGTGGTGAAATTTATCGTTTTATTTATATTTGTTCGTAGGGAGATAATCGCCTCGTGGCGCCATCCCTTGACTGACTGCTAAAGGCGTCGCAGCTAATTTCGCATTCAACTGTCCAACTTGCAAGATCTTATAACCGATAATGAGTTATGTGACTGGAACAAAAATCTTGAAAGTATAAGAAGTATAAACAACCGTTATAGTCCAAAGGTCGTAAACTGAGCGCAGTTTGCCTATTTCTATATGAATAAAAACGGGCTGAAGGGATGTGTGACATTTGACGTAAATGCTTAACAGTTAAGATGGACAGTGCGGTAGTGTGCCGAAGTGAACGCCCGAATGAAAATGAGTAGAACCTTTAAAAGAAAAAAAACATCTTCATAAAAGGACTACATTAGTTCTGATCCAATGTTTACAGCAAATGTTAAGCAGTTTTGGCCATAAGCTGACTTGTGTACCGTATTACGGGCACGACTTAAATGTTAACTTCAACATTTGAAAATGTTCATCTCCTAATAGATGCAACCACCGCAATATACCTTCTGGAAATTCGCGGAATAAATGTTGGGATGCTAAATGCAGAAAGACACAGCGCCTGCACTAATCAGCGAGCAATGTGCCTTTCTTCTTTTAACTACATCTGTTTTGCCGAGGGTGAGAACATCGCCACTGGTATCACTGACAGATGTGAATGGATTATGAAATGGTTCGGATTATTTACTGAGATAGGAACGTAATGTTATATAACACCTGTGCGCTAAATGTGCTAAAGGCTGCGTTCATAACGAGCTTGTTTCCAGTCGCTTGAAACTGGTGTCGCTTAGTGGTATTGCAGACGCTTACCGCTAAGCGACATTGGTTTTGAAGCGACTGGAAACAAGCTCATTATGAACGCAGCCTAAATCCACAATTCCGAAAACATGTTCTTCAAGAGGAATAAAATTAAGCTCAAGCTCAATATTGTGATCATTCACTGAGATGGAATTTGGGGTACTTCCAAATCGTGACTTTGTGATTTACCCTCTTGAATTGTCGCTGACTGATCTCACTTAAGAAACCTGATCGGCCTTTGTTTTCGTTGATCTTATTTTTTGTACGCCAAAAAAGCGTAACTTCATTTTTTGCCTTATTACGCGTTTTTGCTTACAAATGGATCTCCCTTTTATTTCTCGTTTATTGGGTTAGGTCTCTTAACTAAATTTGCTGCATTGGTTCTTAATGCCTTTTTCAAATAGGCTGGATGATTTCGAGCTAGTCTTAGTTACAAATGAGCTTTCACTTTCGAGATGTAACGTAGCCGAGCTAATATGCGAAATGCACGTCTACGCCTATATGCACCTATTGTACACTCCGTTTTTTATGGGTTTATCCTTTATATGAAATGGAATTACTCTTGGGATCTTAATGACTAATTTGTCTTCCCCCTCTCCAACTTATTTTTTCAAAATTGGTACAAAATGGCTTTGCTTTTATCCGAAACGTATTCCTTATGGGATGATGATGATACTTTGTAATTCGGAGAGCGAAATTGGAGTTTAATACAATCACGAAGGACAATAAAGAACAGTCCGGGGACAAGGCGCGTTGCCAGGTCGGCCAAGACCTTAGTTTCACTTAAGGCTCGTTAGATGGCGCTAATAGTACCTGAGGATACTGAGGATGCTATCTGCATGGCTCGTGTGTTGTGAAGCAAAGCCAATTCATGAGCTGTGGGATATCAACTAAAGTTTGTAAACTATCATTCCGAATTTAATTTATATACGAAATGGCCGCTGTATTTTACAGTTTGGGATTGTAGACATTTTACTAGTAATGTTTTTTCAAAATAATTTCGTACGTGTGGGTTTATAAGTACATTCAAAGTTCAATGAAGGATAAAGAAACTTTAATAACACACCTTCCACCTATTTGAAGGGTGCATTTGAAAAATTTTGCATTTACATATTTATCCAATATCATGAAGGTGCAGCTCGCAGTAAATAAACGGATTTCAAGGTCCAGGCGGCTTTATTTATAAAGTTGCATAGTTTGAAGGAACGTATTATTTTTTGCAAAGACAAAGAAATGTTTGGCTTTTCACTTGGCTGTCCCGGTTTATCCAAGGCTAAGTGCAGTACATGTACAGTAGAACATTATTTGTTTTAAAATGTTTTAATGATCCGAACTGGGTTAATCCACCACAAAATAATCGGGGGAGTTTACCATATGTTGAATAAAACGTGCAATTCAGTGAGTAATATACTAAGTGCAAATGTATTTGAAATGAAAATATTACTAAGAGTGGGGGCGTCTTAGTGCCAATCAGTGACGTGCTCTGAAACTATAGCCTCAAAAGGTCTCTGAAATATCATAGATGAAGTGGTTTGTATGATAATCAACATTGAATTTTTGGGGGTATAATTAATGCAATTTTTGCTACAGTTGTAACGTTTTTTTCCTCTGATGTTTCGGAGCATTTTCATTATGTTGATGTACGTAAATTAATTCATTCACTCTGATGGCCATGTCAGGAATGCTAGTTCAAATATTAATTAAGAGCAGCTGCGTTCTCCCAAGCTCAATAGTAATATAGTTTGCTCATGTTTAGTCGCCGGATTGAAACTTAGGTGCAGTCGTTCGATGATTTTATTTCTACACTAAAGGGTTTCGGTGAAACTCCTGAGGCGCTTGGCCCATATAGCTCTAGCTCTAGCTCCTTAAGTTGTATGCATTTCTAATGCAACGTAGGCCTACTTTTCTGATCAATGTTTATTCTGTTGATATCCTCGTCTAACCAAACATGAGTCAGCAGATAAAAACGACGAAATTAAAAGGGGAAATATGCGTATCAACGAATCGAATGCACGAAATAAAATATAAGGAGCAGTAAGACAAAACGTTTTTTTTTTATAAAAGGTTAAGGCATTGTTGGTCATTCAATTAAGGATTGAGTTTCAAACTGTTTTTAGAGGACAAGAAGTGCATCGTGTTAGTTTATTAATTGTTAGGCCTGTATGGGACATGCAAATTGCATGAGTTTTAATAGTGGTGTTGCTTTTCCTCTAAGATTAAAAATCATCTGCAGTTTCTCGTTTGTTAAAAAAAATTGTACAAAGTATATATTTAGGAAGATACAAAATGGCACTGAGGTTTTATAGATTTTATCATAATTATTTACAAGCTGTCTTAAGATGGATAATCTGCAGGTCTTCTTGCTTTGCATGCTCTGCTAGATGGACAAATGCAAAATTGTGTGTCACATTTTGCCAATTGAAACAAATTTCAAAAAGGAAATGCTGATCGTAATTATCGTTTGAAATAAACTGCCATGGTTTGGTCAGTTGTCGTCGTGTGAATCCAATTTCCTTCTTTTTGGTTGCGATAGTAGTGCATTCAGGTGTACTCAACTTCGCAAACATCAAGACAACGATTTGAACGGAAGGCTTGAATTGTTAATTTCCTTTTTTTATTTTTTAAATTAACCATGATCTAATTGAAAATTGTTTCTTTGTTTAAACAACTTCCTTCGTATCAACAAACTACAACCTGCATATTGTAGGTCGCGTGTGTCACCGTCAGGAAATCCTTTTTCTAAACACCCTGGAAATGTAGGAAAACAATTTCGCCTAAAATGTAAACGTGTTATTAAATTAAATTCCATCGGGTTGTTTTATTTGCCACGTTTTCCAGAGGTGTTTTAAATCTTTGCCCGCTTTTTCCCCCGTAAAACAGCAACGTTATTTGATTTTGTAGACTTCGGAGATAAGATTTCTTGAAATTAGAATCCACCTTGGGGAAATAACTGCGCGAGTCGGGCCATATTTCACACGTTTTAGGTGTTAGCCTTAGATAAAAGTTTCAGCTTTCATCCTGACTTCAAGCATTTAGGTAGTTTTATGGGGGGATTTTAAAAATAAACTGTTTGCGAAAGAAACTTTATTCTGGCTGCGTGCATGCGTTTATGAAATACGAGATGGACGATATATCAAAAGGATGATGTAGGTTTATTTTGACCATTTTGTTGACTCTGTAAACAAAAATTTAAAATTGCGTGAGACTCAAACAAGACCATGATACTTAATTGAAACTAGGCGTCCTAAAATCCAAGTCGTAATTAATAATTATCCTAAATTGATGCAAAATACATGTATGTGGAACGTTAGAAATCATATTAACGATTTGGAAAAAAAAATTGCGTCCAACTCTGGAGACTGGTCTCGACCTGAAGTAGCAATATTAGTACAGGGTGTTTTCTTTGCAGTCAGTCCCGACGAATGTGAGTTTTTGGAGTTCTTAAAACTCACCCTTTAGCTCGCAGAATCCAATAAAACTCCTAACCATCCCACTATAGGCGTAGCGCGCATTTCAATGCTACTATAGGTACTAACTCGTGTATTTGCAAGTCGGTTGAAATATACTATTAACTTTCCCACGCCATGCATTTTCGTGCCCCTGTTGCCCTCGCAGTTTGCGTTTGTTGATTTAACAGTGAAATATTATTTTTTCTCCAGTTGTAAATCTTCTAAGACGCGTGCGCAGACGTTTATGCGAGCTGGTTTTTAACGTGCGTTTTTCTATGGCGTTGCAACCAATATTCATGAGCCACTTTTACTGAAATTGGCTGCATTTCCTTGAATAGTTTTCACAGTTCAGTTGACTGGTAGACGCTGATAAAAATCCCTCGAAATTATACTATCACCCCACGTTTGATTTCCCATTTTGAGTGATATCGTTACGTTATCCTTCGACGAGGGTCAATAAGACCATCTTTCATCTTCCGATCTGGTTGATGGATCCTGCTGCATGAAGTAATGCCATCGCCTCATCAGCCATTCAAACGGATTTATTCCTATTGAAAACACCATTGAAATCCTAGGAAATGCCAACCAAGGAAGACACGCCAAAAATGCCTACTTATTAAATCAATAATGATAGGGCTTGCTGCAGGCACTACATGGCTTAGTTGGAACTTGCCAAAGAGATATTATGAAAAAAGCCTTGAAATTAATTTTTAAAAAAAAGGCCAAATATGTTGTCTCGAAAAGAAGGATGAATGCCTGATTCTTCTATAAACAAGATATTTTTAAAGTGGCGCAAGTAATACTATTACAATTCGTACCTGTCACTTGCGTTTTTATTAGAAACGCTCGGGTTATAAATGTTTAAGTATGTGCCTCGGTTCGTCTCCAGGCATGTTATAAATATTTGATGGCATAATTTGGCATACATTCATTAATTTACAAAATCCCCAGTTGGTTTTTCGTCAATTTAATGCTATATATGTACTTTGTGTCACGAAATTCATTTTAAGCGCAGTTCACTGTGATTGCTAAAGGAAGATAATTAAATTAATATCCAGATGCACCAAACTGTGTTAACCATTTTTGTATAGTATAGTAATGGTTTTATTCAAGGATAATAGTAGTTATTTTTTTTCCGTTTTTCCTTGTGTGACTAAATCATGCATGCGTTAATGTACACGTATATCGAATGTAGCGGTATCCTGTGTAGGGATTGATTAGACACCCTGTATATATTTTCAGAATGTTATCAGACGGCCATGCAACTCTGCATGCATGCTTCCGTCAACTGCAGCAGGCCTTCTAGCTCGTTTTAATCAAATGTAATAGGGATATCCTTAATAGTGCACCGAGTTTGAGAGTGAATTAGGTGATAGGATATCGCGTAATTGAGTTCGTACAATTAGGATGAAGAGCATTCAATGATCAAACAGATTGGATAGGCAGCCTCTAGTTACTCGAATGAGATGTCAAGGAAGAACATTGAATCGATTATTTAATTAAATTCCAGACTTTTAATCATAGACCAGATCTCTTAACGTCGACCTTGCTGAGATTGGACGCCCATGTTTTCATTGAACGAAGTCCTTGCCATGACGTTTAATGCGCACGATTGTGCTTAAAGGTATTAATTGTCTCAGGATCTCATCTTCAAATGAACGAAAACCTGGGTATACACTTTCAGACAAATCTTAGGATTCTTTAGAAAAGCTTGACTATAGCTTAATAAGTTCTCAAAATATGACAATAAAAATTGTGATTGAGCCCATACGTTGCTATAAAGGATAAACATATCGGCTTTGTTTATAGACGAAATCTTTTAAAGGGGAATATTTATGCAATCTGAAGAAGACGATGTTTGAAATAATTTAATATTGCTCAAAAGCTGTTAATGAGATTAGTGCCCAACTTAACATTCTAGAAAGATAATGAATACTTAAGTGCACGCAATATTTCTATTTTAAGCAGAACTTAATTTGTATAGTAAACAAAATGTGTCTGCGCCGAGTTAAGTGTAGGCCAGAATGATTAATTGTTAAAAGATAACTTCCTTCGTGCTTGTTTTTACGACTTATACATTCATATACTGTACATGAATAAAAAAACCTGGTTGGCAATGATGAACCATGCATGCATTCTAACTTAAGTCCTTAGTTTACCTTAACAGCAAAGGATTTTTATCAATTTTCAACGTGGACCTTGATACGCTCGTATATACCTTATCACTTTACTCGCATTATCCATTTTTTTTCTCTAGTAATGGATAATTTTGTGTTTGCTGGAGCGTTCCTTAACGGAGATTAGTCTAGCTTATGTAGAAATGTAAAGCAAGAATTTGTTTCGAAATCGTTCTTGTCAATATTGAATTAGAACCGAGTTTGACCCAGCTTATTTCCTAAGTAACAGCAGCAGCAGCGACAAAAGATGACGTCAGGCGCGGTACCGGGTATTTCCATAATATCTCTGAACTTCCGGTTTCGACTGGCAAATGTGCGTACAAATATACTGGTATCGTATGGCAGGAATTGCTCGAATGAAACGGCTATCTCATTCGCGTTTCTCTCTCTGTCCCAAACTTCCCGTCAAACTGGGATTTAAATGGCCATCCGCCCACATAGGGGCTACCCCGGGCAATTATGCGATAATATTCCCCTTCTTCCAGCCAAGAATGGACTGGTCTTTCAACTTCCCATGTGCTTTATGTTTTTTTTCTTCTTGAACTTTTTCTGACTCGACTATTTCATAAGTTAAACATTAACTGTCGTGGCAGGGCATCTATGCGCTACACGATTTTCCTACTGGCTCGTGTCAGTTTGCATTCCTCCTAATCTTCTATCGAACTCAATCACCGTAAGATCCTGATCTCGGATTAATGTCTGCGTCGCGGATTAACCCGAGTGATCCATATCCGGTAATCCGGTATCGATTAGCTTTCGTTGCAACATCACTCGGCGCGTGCGGGATTTCCCACTTCATCTTCGAGTGATTGACGATCGCCGATGAGCTGATTGAGAAATGAGGAATTTGATTACGATTAACGATAAGGGGCGCGTAATTAATCGGACATCGACGATGTGAACTTTCTGAGTGCAATCGGTGTGGATGGATCAACGCCAGATCATAGTTGGAAACTATTCGGAAAGATATATGAGCAGCTTTTGTCCAATTTCTGGAAACTAACGATCGTCGTGCATGCCAGCAGTTACATAAAAAGTGTTTTCATTTCTTTTTTTTTTGGGAAATGAATTGAACGATGGCGAGGAGCCCACTCGAATGCCGATTGAAATGGATCATGTTTGCTCTTTCTGGATTACCATCATTGAGCTCGTCACGCAATCGTCTTTAAATTTCGCCATTTTTTTCCCCCTTCCGCGTGCGAATTTATTGAAATTTGGCCATCTGCTCCTCGTCTGAAATTTGATTTTTCCTGGTTGGGATCATCGTGTACCCCTAGACCCCCCTATTTAATCGGCCACACATAGCCGTTTTGTTAATCCGGGCCCAAGTTGACTCAAAGATAAGCCGCACTCGCGATTTGTTCGTCGTGTGCATGGTTCTCGATGTCTTCGGAGATTAATTTCTTGACTGACTTATAGCCAAGTTTTTTTTTTTTTTGAAAGTTGGTGCATCTAAGTGAAAGTTTGGAAGTTTAACATAACCGAGATCTGGAACTATAGTTGAATTGCCAAAGTCCGAAACAGGCAGAAGTTTTCTGCGTGAATTCATGAGCAGCGCATCTTAGGACATTCTTCCAATATGATCAGGTAGGCCAATAGTCTGCGTACATGTCTGGTTTTCTGAAATCCTGTTTGGATGATGCTGTTTAGGCCATCTTATTCTTACGATTCATTCTGATGGTGTTGTCTTTGATTACACCCAAGTCTATATCGTGAAAAAACAAAAAAACTAAAACGTGTTTAATTGCAGCCAATTGCATGGATTGGGGTTTCATGCAACTCGGTATGAACATCGGGGTATATTGAACTGTATATTGTCAAAACTCAAGAACAAATATGGCTTTCAACCTGTTGCATCGATCTTAACTCCCTTAATAAGCCAAAATTTAAAATGTTATCTTAAAAAAGCTTATTTTTAAGTATCCATTACAGCAATCCTTGAAATAATACCTGTTCCATAGTCTATATCACATATACGAATCAGAGATTGGTGGGACCCACGATTTGCATATTTGTTTAGAGCTTGCGAGTTTGTCTAAATTTGGTACTCCGACAGAGCTGCCATGACTTGAACTGGTTTTTAATTTATTTGCAGCTAGTACAATAAAATTTTGAAACGCGTCAAATAATCGCGATATTTGTACCATTCAAACCAGAAATATTGATTCCTTTTATCGAACGAAGAAGGATATACTGTATACTTATTACCTTGTAGCAAACTACATGTAGATTGCGCCATTGTCTGTGACGTTATTGTTATCTTGCACCGGTATTCGAAGAAACGAAAGCCGCGGACAGGTTTCCTATAAATTACACACAATTCAATGCAACAAACACTGTGTTCCGCGTTAAGCTAATAATTGACGTTGATTTTTTTGTAGAAAATAAAAACTTGCGAACTTTAAATTATATTTTACATAATACAGTATATGGGAACATGGATTATGATTCCTCATTTGCTGTGACTTTTGCACTGCCGAATGCAAAGTTTTACGGTTATCATTTTGATTGTGTGGGCATAATACTGTAAGAGAGCCAAAGGGGCTACTAAATTCACTCTGTACGCAATTCCGTCATTAGTTTAATGCGGTTATATCCGCATTAAAAGCTTAATTGCGGCAAGTGATGTTGGGCCCTGGGGAATCTATTAACAGGGTTGCCAAATGCGCTAGGGAGGAGGGGCGGATGGTGAAGTTTGATGCTGAATTTCCAGGAATTAAGCGGAAATTCCTTTATATCCACGTAATGCCGTTTTAATTATGAATATGGCATTTATTTGGGTTTTTCGGAGCACTTTTTCCGGCCTCGGCGACAATCCCCATTAGTGCGTATGCGCATTTTGGCTAATTTCACTTAGGTGGAATTCCTCAATTGCGTTTGTTTACCGTATATGCGTACTTGTATACTTCCACAAAATATATAGGCCTATGTGTATATCCCATTAACCCAAATAACTGAGCTCGCAATACTCTTAGGAGCATGTGTTGGAGACGAATAAACCATATTTTTTATATTTCATTTTTTTTTTCCCCTCAAAAGCTAATGACTGAAGGGGGTTAAAATGGCTAGTTTGGCCCTGCGTGCAAGCATATGACCGCGGAATCTTTAAATCATTAAGACGAATTATGAAAAAAATGCGTGGAATATCTAACTTGGCTTTCTTAATATTATTTAAGGCCATTTGTTTAGCGAATAATTTCATTCTGTCCAAATTTGGAATAATATTTTCTGAATTCGAACTAAATTCATTTGCAGTTTCGGTTTGGTAAAATTTACGAGATAACGTTAAAGTCAAACGTCTGAAATGTCTTTTTAAAAAGGTAGTTTAGGGATTAATTGCCCGATTAAATCATTTAATTGCAACCCCCCCTGCTGTCGAAAATATTAATTGTTTTGGCAATTCTCCTTATATCTCTGACTGCCCTGATGAATATGTATGACAGAGCTTTAGGGGGCTTGGCTCTCTGCTGTTTTAATTGGCCGTAAATAATGCACATGAACTGCAGTAACCATCATGTACACTTAGTTTAGGTAAGAGAAATCCTAACCTTAAAGCAAGAACTACCTTCGCAATAGGATATTATACTTATAAAAGCAGCCTCTTACCATCTATAAATTTCCTTTTAGGGAATTTTCCTCAATCTGTCATCTTTGCAAACTTCGTTGCTCCGAACGAATTTTATTTACTCTCGTCACTTAATAAATCATATATAACCTGGACCTGAATAAATGTATCGTGCTTAAGTAGATGACGCACTGCCATGACGCATGTCAGGTTGAAACGTTGCTAATGTTATGCAGGGTTAACAGCGCTTCGAAGCTGCAACCTGTGTCAATGGTGTGTACCATATTTCAGTGTGAAATGTGATATCACATTGTCATCTCGCAGATATTGCATTTCCTTTGCCAGGATAACCTTGGCATACGACCCATCGAAACCAACATGGCTGCAACGGGGACAGCCATTTTGGTACTACATGCATTCGCCTTGTTGCCCTCATGGAACCTAAGGTAACATTCGGGCAGAACACTGCCATTCAGCAAAGCATTTATATACACCAATGTACGTTGCTGAAGCCATAAAACCATGGAATTGCACATTGAAACCCGGAAGTAAAGGGTAAAGTTTAGTTAGTACACTGTGATAAACGTGGCATACAAACCGCGTTTCTTGAAACTTAATTTGTTCAAATGTTTACTCAAAGCAACTGAGCAAACAAGCTTATGCAAGAAACAACAATGGGAAATATGAAGTCATATCAAGAAATTGGTTCTGTCGTTTGTTGTTTTTGACATTATCAAGCGATAATATTTCTGGAAACAAGTTTTCGTTGTGCACATGTGACAGCTTTTATACATGCAGTACATGTACGTGTACTTCAACTTGAGCTGCAAAAAGGTTTTTTACAAACAACCAAACGAAATTGATGCATGTATCATTGTATCGTCATCATGTTTGGAGTGGTTAAATTTTGAACGAGCAAATACCGTTTGGCATACCTTTTGATGTTATAAGTTTCTATTATCGCATGCAGGTATATGATTTATCATCCTAATCATTCTGCCAAGGTTCATTCGTTTGTTTTCGTTTGGACACTATGATCATAGAAACGTGTCCTCGAATACTCATTTGGACAAACATATTTGCCGATAAACATGTTTTCACCAAAAGTCCGCTCGGTGATACCCCAGCTTAAGACATACATGTACATATGCCATAAAACAGCGGTAATAAGTGCGAGGCAATGGCACTTTGGCGTTCGTTTATGACTTTTTCATTCACGCTTCTGATTAAGCATTAATTTCGACGATCAGACGACATTCGCAGCTTATTCTGCGAGCTGCGCATTATTCTACCGTCAATCTTACCCACATTAAGACCTAGGTGTGCGCACCTTTTTTTTGTGTTAGCTCCCCTTTGAAATGCGTCGGAATTGTATTACATAAACCTTCCAACGCATACGTGCGTGGGATTTTCGTCGCCATTATGTACTAACCTCGCCCTTATTGCTTATAATGGTGATATTACATTTTATCGTTTTGATGCATGTATGGGTTGGAGCATGAATGGTGGGCACATAGGCGACAGAGCGTATACAACTATACTTCGAACTCGGAAGTCTTTGCGAGGGACTCCTTTTTTTTCACATATATGGCGTATGGCTTCGTTAATATTCGGCCTTCAGCGAAACCACTTTTGTGGCTAAATTACTAATTTGGTATTCCTCTCATGAATATATCCGAACTGCGCTCAAAAGTCGGTCGAAGTTGCGCTCGACTGAAAAAAGTCGAAGTTGCATCGGCTACGCAGCCGCTCATTAGCTGCCGTGTTTAATGCTGGTTTTTCCGTGACTAAAGTTTCGAGTATAAACAATAGAAGTATGTCATCCAGAGAGGCTCGCCATGGTAGCGAATTGTTCGAGGCAGTGGCCATAGTTTGAAGAATTCCATCGGTTTTTCGTTCCCATTTTTTTTGGATATTTGGACCGTTTATCGCGTCGATCGTGCGTTACCATGGAGCAGATTAAGAAGATTGCGAGATCTGCATCTTTTCAGATGAGAAAAAGGTAGTTCGGTTATTTTTTTTTTTTATTATTTCTGATTTTTTCTTCTCGGGTGGAATGCTGGTCGAACTAGACTCGTGTGTGAACGTTTGTAACCACATTTTACAGGTGCTGCTATTTGAAACTTATTCGCTGCACGATTTGGCGACATGCTCAAATTTGCGGGGTTTTTTTCTGTTTTTTTCGTAGATCCTGTGTAGATTTACGTAATTTAAAATCGAGGTTTTGGTCAGGTGGTTGTGAACTTTATCCTTCACCTTTTCGAGTCACATAGTGGTCATGATACCGTGTCTGTCAATGCGGTCTGTTTTATGAGTCGAAAGACGTGCTATACAGTCTCTAGATTTTAAATAAGTTCGCAAAATTTAGCGATTTGCATAGTGAAAGTCGACGCTCTGGTCAAGGTGAACTTGACCCTTGACCTTCCAAGACACTGGTGGCCAAGTTACCGTGTCTGTCGATGTACAGTATTCTTTTTGTCGAAATATGGAGCTGACTTTATTGTCAGTTGAAAATCAATAATTCTGTATACGCTTTATTATCAGTTATTACTAACACCTTGACAACCTACTGTATAGACGCATTCCAATCTTAGGATGATCTACTGAACCTTCATAATCTATTTATATACATGAACAGTATCCATGTATTATGACGTGATCATGACAAAATACACATCACATTCTGAGCTTGTTCTTTGGTTGTCATTGTGATCCGAAAAACCGTGTTGAGCATTAAGTACATGTACTTAGGCTCCATCGACGATACAATACCTTGTCATACCGATGATAAAATGGAGTGACTTATGGGTCAAAATCTGTTCAACTTTCGCACAGGTTTTGAAGAAGTTTGCTCAAAACCAAAGGAAGGTCCCGGATTCTCGAAAACGTATAAGATGCTGCATATGCGTATAAATGTAGTGTTATCAGGGAATCATCGTGTTTGCTCTCGAAGATATACATGTAGTTATCGTTAAATCGTGCCTATACGTCTTCCTCGAACTCAAGCTCGTCTCAAAATAAACAACGTGTTCTTATCACGCGTAAAGTTTATTGCTTCTTTCGCATTACTTTTAACAAGAAACCTAACTCCCTCGATTAAATGCCAATTTGGTAATCCCATTTTCAACAGGTTATCAAATGTTTTATGTTTTAACAGACATGAAAATTGCTCGCCCACGTACTCGCCGTTTATCGGATGTTTTATATGTTTTAAAAACATGGCAGATTATCGCGCGAATTGAAATGTCTCCTCCTTTGAGCCAGTTTTGATAGATCGCGCAATCTTTATAACTTTATTGCAAAATTCGTTCTATTGCAGTCCAATAAATTTGTCCAACTCTGGGTCAGACAACGTCGGCCCGATCATCGGCGTAATCGCACTAATGTTCCGTTCAAAGTTAATTGCCCGTGCCAATAAACTGGCCGTTCCGCAACATCCGAAATCGGCCATCAAACTGCGAATTGTTCAACCGGGCGTGCATCAAGTCGCTAAACTGCGAGTCGTTCTCGATCGTTTCTGGCAGTGCTACCAAATAGCACTTCAGGAACAAAACAACGAAATTGTGATTCATCGAAGATGGTTACGTGCGTGGCAAACAACTTGGTGCATGGGTTTCGTTTATGGACCGCATTTCTAATTAATTGAAATAAAATGCGATATCGAGCTAGAAGCAATTGGATTTTCTCCCAATTGTCTTTTGAAATCGCTCTTGATCGAGCCAAGGAAATGATTATGGGAACGAGGAGGTCATGGCTGCTCTCGAACTAGGGACTCGAGATTGGATGGCCTTGTTGGATGGGGTTAGGCTTCTCTATCTGTTTACCCTGTCTTCGCGAGATTACCCCCACCCTGAAGCATCAATAAAAATTTGATTATGCCTGACGAGGCCCTATTGCCTCGCTTTTTTTTCCAAATTCGATACGTGCGCGCAGCTGCTTAGCCTTTTTAAGTCTACTAAAAAATGGCCTTCGATGTTCTTGTATCATCCCTGAAATGATATCGATGGCAAATATCTTCGGATTGCCATCGTCATCTAGCTCGTATACCGCGATGATTGCTATCAACTTTTTCTCTTTTCTCTTCCTCCTCCTACACTCGGTAGATTTGCGGATGAAACCTCCCTGCACAATACGAACTTCCCACATTTTCAGTTTCCAACGAACAAAAAAACAAAAATGAAGGTTTTTGCAAAATGAAGGTCAGTAGTAGACCTAGAAGAGAATGTCTTATGTCGTGCCACCTCTTATAAAAAAAATGGTAATTCACAGTAATCGATGGATGTAGGTCGAGCTACTGCTGCTAATTTTTTTTTCCAATAAATCGTATCCTTGTAGGCCTTGCACATATTGACACACACACCTGTGAGACTTAATTGGTTATTGGCCAACATCTGATGTAGAAAATGTACTTTTTGCTCAGGATATACCGGTATATGGCGAACGATCGGTTGTGTCGCAACAATTTACGGCCAATTTATCAGTTGCTAATTTCAAGGATTTCGGTTTTCATTCTGAAATTGCGGCGTTATAATCGTAGGCTAGAAACATTACCAAAATTTGCCCGCTGGTTGGCGCTAGTGGTAAAAAAGTAACATTCTTTCCTAGAAGTTTTGTTGTGTTCGTACCCATAGTCATCAGGATGAACGCTTGGGTGCACAGACGACGCTGTCGTGATTGTTGTTGGGTTTTTTTAAAAATATTTTTCTCTTCAATGGGTGTAGAAACTATTTGAGGTTAGACCAGAACATGCTCGAATCGCTTTTTTGGAATATTACACGTCCTATCGATTTTCCCGCGCCCAATTATTTTTTGTAGTTGCTACAAGAAATGTTTTTGATGCTGGGCTATTTTTGATGCACCCTGTAAATGTTCATTAATACTTATTTTGTGTTTGAAGAATTCGTTTGACGTGTTTGAGAGTGGTTTTGACGGTTGAAGGTTCAGTTTCGAGCTGTGTTGATGTTAATTAAAGAACCATGCTCGTCAGAGATGAGGCACTTGGGAATTTACCCCCAAATCTGTTGGTCCTAATGGTGAAATAAATCTTTCGTGCGTGTTGAAACGCCCAAATTTGGGATAAATTTTTTTTTCCGTTCAGAAGAAAGATAAGGAGCAAACAACCTTTCCTCCGTTAATGCTCATTTATCCAGAATTTCTCGTATCTAAGGGAAGTCACCATTTCCAATAATGTGGGCTTGTGATGCCATTGCACAATATGCACGTCCTGACACGGTCGTAGATTCTTATTAATAAAATTCGCTTTTACGGATGAAAGGACTTTTTTTTTCATTCATATCGGCAAATTGTTATATCTTCTTGGAAACAACGTGCTCGCAACAAATTGAACCTCTTAGAGGAAATTATGCAGCATAGGAAATTGTTTTTCAATGAAACGGAGAGAGAAAATTCTGATCATAAATTGTGCACGAGCGAGCTGTAGCTGCATTTTAATTTGTACTTTGAATTGGTATTTGTTGACGACAAAACGACACGAATTGTATGCACTTCACTTATTCACGGTTGAATTGGGTTGCTTAAGATAAACATTAAACTTGTATTTCTTATGAAATATCTTATTGGTATTATCTCAGTGGGTTTCGTTGTAATTTCAATCTTTCAGAGATTTGATCAGTCATCGCATTGAATTTGTTCCCAAGTCATTAAATCTAAGTAATATATTGGCATTTACATATACAGGGTGATTCCTAAAGTCACGTCTCAGAGAAAAAAAATTCTCTTCAAAATGGTTACAGATACGAAGATAATTCTTTGAAGTACTTTAAGAGTTCTTCATGAGCTATCCGGAAACCATATTTCCTGTGACCTTGAATGTCACGTTGAAGGTCATCCATGTGCTAGGTCTGCGGATTTTTTCAGATATGTCAGAAACCGCTGCACAAATGCTATTAAACCTAACACAACCTAGTCAATCCCTGACAGTGTACCAGAGCACACTCTAAGCACCCCAAATAAACCCCTAACATTCCCTAACAATGCACCACTTGCCCAACTACACTACCTACCGATTTCAGACAAAACACTACCTCTTTTCAATCGAAACCTTTCTCCAAAAGACTTACAATACAATACAATACAATATTTATTCACAAAAGGTTACAGTTAAGTAACATATGAATACAGAAAGTTATCCGTGTTATACGGATAATGCTTATAAAAGTATAAATAGGATAATGAGACAGAACAAACCAGAAATGGGAGACATTTTGTCATAAATAAATAAATAAGGTACTAGATAGGAAGAAAGAAGTAAAACATTTCAG
>JAQGBX010002998.1:0-18515 GCA_034698745.1 Megaphyllum sjaelandicum
GTTAATATTTAAAATTGTCTTTAGTAAATTTTAAAAACTATTTATCAGTGTCAAATTTGCAAAATATGTCAATTTTTGACATTGTCACATTGTCAGGGAAATTATTTTAAACCTGGAAAAGCCAGGGAAATTGACAATAAAATTTCCGGGGGAACTCAGGGGTGTTATTAACCCTTTTAATAATATTAATAACATTTAGATTTTTTGCTAATTTATGATTGCCACACGAATCATTCTATAAGTTCCTCTATACCATAAGTAAATAGTTCTTCGCGACAATGGTGAATGCACATCGTTTATTATTGTGATGTCCTATATTTCCTAAAAATTGTCCCATTTTTTGGGGGAAAATGTCCTATAAGTCCTATATAGTTAAAAGTGGCTAGGATACCTGTTAAATTGCGATATTGTTGATTAATTCTTAAAAAAAATTATCTGCTAACCTAAATTTATTATGAAGCTATGTTTACATTTACCGCATATAATTAATAAATAATAAACGGGACTTATCCAGAAGAGGTATGCCGATTGTTAGAGGAACCGTCCCAGCATAATTGCCTGAAAACTACTTTGGAAATCCACGAAAACCAAAGTGAGGACAACCGAACCGGGATTCGAACCCGGTTTTACCGAATGCGAAGCCAGCAGCTTGACCGCTGCACCACTGTGGCTGCACTAACATGGCTCGGTATAAAGGCGATTGAATAAGATAGGAATGGCCATGTGCACAATTAACTTTGGGTGCACTCTGTACAAACGGAGGTCAGTTTTCCCAGAATGCAACTGCAAAACAGCTGCGAAGTGCGAAGACTTTGGTTGTGGATTTGTTGTGAAGACTGAAGGTTTGCACGGATATTTACTGCAATTTTTAGATCTTTTAAAAGTTTCGGTTGGTTTTCTAAATTTCTTAGCTAATTACTCAACAAAGAAAATGGCCTTAAACCGTTGCATAAATAAAATAATTCGACTGTCACGAAGCACGACTCGTTGGCAAAGCACTGCAACCTGTATCCTTGAGATTTATCACATTCACCTGTTATTTGCATAAATAACTGATGTGGGTAGAAATAAAATAATATACATTTTGCTTAATTCTGATAACTAACAAATAGCTAGCAAGCCGGAAAAATCACACCAAAAAGGTAATTATAGCCCCTCTAATTAAATTCCACGTTCATATTTTTCAAGGTGAATGGTTGAACTTTGTTTACGCTACAGCGATCAGTCCAGCCGCGTTCACGTTGGCTTAACCTTTGGATTATTTTTCAGCTAAATTCGATTACCGGGATGCTTTGAATCTTGAATCTCTGTTAACGGAAGAGGAAATCTTAATTAGAGATCAAGTTCGAGCATATTGCCAAGAAAAATTATTTCCGAGAATCCTTTTGGCCAACAGAAACGAAGGTGCAGTAAGACAAATCGAACATCTTAGTGTAATTTGGATCAGCATTTTTTGCGCATATCTCAGTAAATTTAATGTATTATTCTTAACAGCTTTTAACCGAGATATATTTCCCGAAATGGGTGCATTGGGAATGTTGGGATCAACTATTCAAGGCTATGGTTGTGCTGGAACTTCTTCGGTCGCGTATGGCCTAATAGCTAGAGAAGTTGAACGGTAATGAATTAAATTTTCATTTTTAAAACATCAATGGTGGCAATTATTTTTAAAAAATATGGAAGTTATTTATGTAGGCTATATTAATAATCATGTGGCTGATTATATAAACTGTCATAAATTATTTCTTTGAATTGCGCTGTTTAAAACTAGTTTACATGTAATCTCCATTAAAAACGTTTTACTGTTATGCAAAATTTGCAGTATGTGCTACGTTAATTTGCACCAACCATTGAATTACAAGTTAATTTTTAAAAGTGTGCTGTAACTGAGTGACAACGGTATTATATCATTAAATCTCTTGTATCAATTATCAGGGAATTTCCATTTTGTTCTTTGATTTTTATGAATAAATTTGAGGGTAATGCTGGAGAGAATTCCATGCATTAAAATTATAACATCTTCTCTGCTATTTTTTTTTTTTTAATTTTCAGGGTGGATAGTAGTTATCGTTCCAGTATGAGTGTGCAATCTTCCCTTGTTATGTATCCAATTTTTGCATATGGCAGTGAAGCCCAAAAACAGAAATTTTTGCCAAAACTGGGTGAGTTCTGTTGATCTTATGTGTAATATAGTTGAATGGTTTTAGACTTGGTTATTTAATTATGAAACTGCTATGTTCTTTATTTAATAGGTCAAGGTGAAATTATTGGGGCGTTTGGATTGACGGAACCAAACCACGGAAGTGATCCAAATGGAATGGAAACTCATGCCAAATTAGATAGAAGTGGAAAAGTTTACAAATTAAATGGCAGCAAAACATGGTGAATAGATATAATGCTGATTATCTGTTATTTGACTATTTGTTTTAAAATAACTGCTGGTTTATAGGATAACTAATTCACCAGTGGCCGACGTTTTTGTTGTTTGGGCCAAATGTGACGATAACAAGATACGTGGATTTCTATTGGAAAGAGGAATGAAAGGTTTGAGTACTCCCAAGATTGAAGGCAAATTTTCCCTACGTGCGTCCATCACTGGCATGATAATCATGGATGATGTGGAAGTTCCTGCTGAAAACTTATTACCAAATACTGCAGGACTAGGGGTGAGATGACATTTTGAAGTTAAACATGATTTATTTCCATGTCTGCATGGAAATAAATGTCAACCTTTATCAATTGTGGTGGTAAATTTAAAAATATAATGGGCCATGTTGTGATTTAATATCTCTTGCACTTTAAAAATATTTAGGCTGTTGATATTTTAAATTTATAGGTTGTTTATCTTAAAATTCGCCCCACCTACCTTAAATGCCCAACTTGAAAATCTCTAATGACATTATACGCATGGTTTAATTTAGTATTTAACAATTTTAGGGACCTTTTGGTTGCCTTACTAATGCCAGATTTGGTATTGCTTGGGGTGCCCTTGGAGCTGCAGAGTTCTGCTATGAATATGCTAGGCAATACTCCTTAGATAGGTGAGTTAATTGGTCGGTTATTCTAAAAATTTTATTTTTCGAGTTAATGATTTACTAAATTGTGCTTTTATCGTTTAAAACAAAAATTAGGTTACAATTTAAACGTCCATTAGCCAAAAACCAGATTATTCAAAAGAAATTGGCAGATATGTTGACAGAGATTTCACTTGGTCTGCAATCTTGCCTACACGTTGGTCGCCTTAAAGATCAAAACATGTAAGTTTACTAATTGATACATCTAAAATTCCATTGCTATGTTTAAATCCCAAATTCTACGAGTAATGTCATGCATGCCATTTCCAGGCTCACTCCTGAAATGATATCCATCCTGAAACGCAACTCCTGTGGCAAAGCCCTTGAAATTGCCCGAAATGCTCGGGATATCTTAGGCGGCAATGGGGTCAGTGATGAATATCACGTTATAAGACATGTTATGAATTTGGAAGCAGTCAACACTTATGAAGGTAAGCAGAAAGAATTAAGTTTTAAACTTTAAACGAATCCTACAATTTCTTGCTTTAATATTCACCACTATTTTAGGTACCCATGATATTCACGCATTGATTTTGGGGAGAGCTATTACTGGCCACCAAGCATTTACAAGTGATTAAGTCACATAGAAAGAAATAACCTTTCACTGAAAAGGTAATTGTTTATATTCCAGATATATTTTTACTTTTATCCAACATCATGTTTGTGTTGCTGAATATACCAACACATATATTTTTTGAAGTTGAAGCTTTTGTTAATAAAGCAGTACAGTTCCATTTGGAAGATATTTTTTCCAATTTGCATTTGTTACATTTATGTATAATTAAGTTGTTGCAAAATAATTAATTACAAGATAATATCAATTATGGAAGATTGTTAATAACAGATTAGGCTTCTGGATTTATAATTCATCAGAAAGGAGTGAAAAATATTGATTGGACCCTTCCAGACTTCTTTAGCCACCTTTTATCACGCGTTATCAATCAAATCATACATTTTTGGGACAACTTGGAATTTTAAAACTGATAATTTTGCAATTTGCGATAGTCAATTTTTTTTTTGTTTTTTTAAACTCGATATGGTTGGTTACATGATCGATCCACGGATATTAATTACTAATTTAAAATTGCAGTCGTATTTGATGTGCGACGAAAGACAATAGATAATTCGTTTGTAACCGATTAAAATTAAGTTAAAATATGTGCGTATTCAAAATATTATGCGTGATTTCTGAAAGACATAATAAAAAAAAATGTGCCCACAGCGTGATTCGATCCGCGAACTTAAAAAGGGAAATCGCAACGGTGAAATGACGTAGCTTGACGTCACAAGAGGGCGTGTTTCCGCTTAGCCTTGTCATTCCGTTCCAGACGCTCGCCGCGAAGGGCACGGTTTTTTCATCTGCCACTGCTCATGAAAAGTCGATAATTTACTCACTTTCTGAAGCCGGAATTCGAAGTAAAGGGCCGCTAAAACAATGTTCATCATTGCCTAGGGATACTTATCGTGTTTCGTGACGCATGACTATTTAATTGAATGGGAAGAAAGGAGGTTTAACCGGGCGCATCAGGCATGTTCGGAACACCATCGCGTGCAGCCGATAAACAGGAATCTGGAATTCGGGATTGTCATTTTTTCAAAAACATGTTACTGAGATCAAAGCGACGATGCTTCCTGTAGTTGCGCTCGTTGTTCTACTGTTGACAATGACATTGAAATCTAGAAGAACGTAGGCCATCATGCTTATATTCGCCAAAAGGAAATTCGAATGGGAATCGTGCCTGGCCATGTTAATGGATTGAAAGCAGCGTTTTCGTTCGATTGCTCGCGTCTTGTACTCCATTTGAAGCATGGCGAAATGCGCAGCTGGGAGTCGTCTGCTTACGTCAGGGATTGCTTTCTTTTGCTTCGTAACGTTGGCTTTTTCGGGTAAGTGAGTTCGGTAACTGAGAATTATGCATATTGGAATGATTTCAGATTATTTCGCGGAGCTTATGATTCACTTTCACCGCGTAACGTATTGAAATAACTCCGAATAACATTGTTTTCATCGATTCTTTCGTTTTAACTATGGAACGTCGTCCTGTGCAGTGTTCAAATCCAGCGTGTCATTTCGTTGCTTTTCATTTTTTTAAAAACTTTCGATATTTATACATGTATTTATAGTCTAGACTGAAAATTAAATGCTTCTACAATGTGTGCATGAAGACTTTCGGCAGGGATCGTCCATTTATGGTGTAAGCACTATGCCTTGTGTGTTCATGAGCCTGGCAATTACATGTACATGTACTGTGTACTGAACGTACGTACCTAAAACAACATATACTGGCGCCTAAAATCATTTTGGAAACGTGCCAATTTGACTATTACCCATTTCAAATTAACCATTGGAATTCCAAAAGAGTCTGGCACACAGTATGCGGCGGTGGTCTGGCACAGGCTTACCTTAATTTGCACATTGTAACTAGTTGTCATTAAACGCTAGCAGCAACGTAATCCTGAACAATGATTATTTTCTACACACGTGCATTTCAAAAAACGTATTAGTTTATCATTCATAGAATTCTGGCCTACTTCGACGGTACGCAAACATCACGATGCACCTTGCATCGTTTCCTTATCTGGCACGCTTGAATAGGAGTCCTAAAGTTTATCAGTTGATTTCATTATTTATTTAACTATCCCATCGTATGTTCATCACGTATTTACGATCTGTGCATTCGTATTCAGTTTTCACCTATTGGCAACCGCACAGACGGATATTTGTTTGTTTGATAAATTATTCGGGTTGCAATTGTAGTGGTGATCTCGAGATTGGTGATTATTCATTGATCAGATAGTCGAGGTTAACTTTAAATGTTACATGATCGACCTGTAAGGGACAGCCTTTGAAGCTTAAATATACAGTAACATGTACGTGTAAAATCCAATCTTCCAAGCAGGAGAGGCTGAAATGCTGATGTATATAGTATACGTGTAGTCGAAAATACGAGTAAGCGAAATTCGTGGAAGTATAAGCAAAAATGTTACGACATTTAATATGCAAAACATGTTCAACAGAGGTGCGTAGGCTTGCTGTAAACAACTTATTCCAAGATTTTCGTGAATGTTAAAATGATTTGCTGCTTACAATGTGTTACAGTTTGCTTTCACTGGATAATTCACTGATGTGGATTGTAGAGAAATAACCACTATGCACGAGCTTCAACCTACATTTCGAACTTTTTGAGGGACATGCAAATGAAGTGTGTTGAACCAGATTTGGTATTTGAAGTGCCATTTTTAATATGGAAACTATTCAAGGCGGGTTACGTCTTTCTGCAGCTGTTAATCACGAACAATAGGGCTTTGAGGAGGTACTTCTCCGCTATATCTCGGTATTGTCTCGGTTATAGTGCATCTGAGCTCACGCTGTTCTGATAAATGAAACCGTGAATGAGATTTAATGGCACCGTCTTTAATCCTGCCGGCACTGCCTTATCTAGTCGATAGTCTCGAAGTCAGTAGGCGCGCAATAAGGGCTTTAATGTCCATAATACAAAATTACCGCTGAATGGTATCTCGCATTGCTATATTCTAAAGTGTTATTTGTTTTTGAATAGATAATGGTGATGACTACAACCGTATTCGCGCAATCTTGTCCCAATAAGTTTTCTGCTAGGAGATGGTTCTCGCTCATCTGCTAATATCATGTTCATCATAAAGTTTGAGATTTTTACTCGCAATGGCGGGCTTTGTGGAGGGCTGCAACTGTCTGGGGGCACTTTAACGTTGGATTTATGACTGAAGGTTGCGCTTAAATGGGCTCGTAAGGCTCCGGGACACACATGTTTGTTCCTCTTTGATGTTGGGATAAATATCGCCACCTTCGCCTCGCCACCCACCTGATTAAATTTTAGTCCGAGACTCGTTGTTTCGACGTCGCACATTCGAGAAGTTGCTTGAAGACAACTGCTATAGTCCATTAAAGGCACGGTGCCAATTCGTGCGCTGTATACAGGCCTACTTATTAATTTATTTGCTAGTCAAGAACAATGTGCGTGCATTAGTTTCCAAAAACTAGAGATTAAATTTGCATAAACTGGAAAGTGACTTCTCCCCTCCGTACGTAAGGCCGATATCCTCCGTGCGCCACTTTCTGCAGAATGCGCCTATGCAGCACTGCGCTGCTTAGGGTTGATAAGAATCATGTGTGGTGAAATGATAAAAATGCAATTTGAGTGCAGACTCTTTAATTTATATACTGGGTTCTTCCTGCTCCCATAAAAATGATAAAATGGAAATTCTCGTCCCTATGTAAAACAATGTGCACGCGAGCATTCAATTTCATCTTTTCATGGAAAACAAGGTATAGTGCAGCTATCAAGTGATCTTAAGAGCGATGGTTGATACGTTTGAGATCTTGATTTGGAACTTCTCCTTCCCCTTTAATAGCATTCGGAAAAAAAATCACGAACAAGTACATCTTCTTCTGAATAATTAAAGTCAACATCGACAGGTGTTTTTTTACGCATTTAAAGGTTGCATATATTGAAGCATTTAAAGTAATTTGTACGCATGTTGTTACATTACTGCGAATTTCTAGGCTGCATCACGCAGGTCACTGTCTAAACTGATAACCTAGCCATTTGCTAAATATGAACGGAACGTTGCGCGTTGTAGTGATTATAAGCACGCAGTGGTTAAATGTAGCCTACTTATTGTGCGTAAATGTTATGTGCATGTAAACCAACGTTACTAGCCCACTGAATAGTTTACAAAATAAATTAGAAAAACGAAATTACGAGATACATCCACATCACATGTATGTAATTACAAAGCTGTTCATACTAGTTTGCATGCATATATACTGGTGGTAAATGCAATTTTAATGAAGGTGTTTCTCGCCAATTTTATCTCTGAATTTAAACTCAGCCTGGTATATACCGGTATATTAGTACCTGTTTGTTTTGTCCACTTTCTAAATTGAAAATACTTTCATCAACCGTGAAACTCCTACCCTTCACTCTTAATTACGACCAGCAGTACGTGAAAGTAGTCGAGGACCGTAAGTTAAATGCCACTTTGATCCGTTGCGTCTTGGGTTTCATGATGCTGGAGCTCTTTATTCCTCTCCACAAATGGGATCAATTTATTGGATTAACCAGGAAATGGAAATTTTGATAACAACGGAAGAAATCTGCAAAACGAGCATTGAACGACATTCTTTCAGTTCCGGTCTCTTTGCTAAATTAAGCTCGGGTCTTTCACTAGGTCAGTGCGATGATAGTTAAGCTCAAAAAATTCGTTTATACTTCAACGCATCTGCACGCTTGCTGGTAAAGTCGATAATTTGCATGGCTTGAAGGCCCAAAAAGAGAGCGAGGGAAGATGTAGAACAATTTTGGAAAATAAAGAGCGGGTGAAGGTTGTCTTGAATAAGCCTACCAGAGGGCTTTGAAAAGTTTATCTGACAACATTGTTAATGATAGACGCCCAGAAATGGTTGGTCGCAATGTCCCTTTTAAATTTCTAAAACCAATATTCATTGCGAATCGTGGGTCATCAATGCCTCATGTCCGCAGTAGTAAATTTTACCTAAATTAATAAAAAAAATGAAGTTTGCCCTCATTGTAAAATTTTGCACAGGCAGTCTCCGGTCAATTAATAAATAATGTCTCAAAATCTGCGTTTTCCCCTGTATTGAGCATTAATTAAACATTCCACTTTTTATTATAAAAAAAAGTGGATATTAGACCATGGTGATCTTAGAAAATGATGGAAGATTTAAGCTTAGATTTTTAATTGATATAGCAAGCATTTTTATGTACTGGAGAAAACACAGATTTGTAGCATTTTTTTATTAATTTGTCAGGAGCTTGTGTATACGTATAATTTTTATATTTGCCGGTATACAGAGGGAAGACGCTTAAAAAATCGTAAACCTAATTGTAATTTTTTTTTATTTACGATACTCAGAAGCTTCGCGAATTGCACTTTTGAAGTCGTAAAATCACGTGTGCAAATTTGATATGCTAATTGGTTAAAGAAGTCACTCAAGCTAAGCTCATCGGTGTTTTTACAAACCAATTAATGCTTTACTTTACACGAGTGACTTCGCGACTGCCAATTAAGGTGCGATTTGCTAAGCCTCTGACTGAGTACCCCTACATGTACTGTATTCCCGTATTGCGAATTGACTAAGTCGCATTAAGTTCTGTAATGACAACTACAGCTATGACCGCCCGTTAATTGTGTGTCTCCTGGCAACATTAATGCCTTCTGTTCAGTTTTATTCGAGGGATACTCCCGCGACGTGATTCTTTGCCCATTTTGTTAATTTGTTAGACATTTTGCGCTACATGTATACTTTGTAAGCAAATTCAACATGACCATATTATCAACTTGTCTGCCATAGTATACGCTTAACTAGTCCTACTAAATGGCTTATTTTTCAGCATTACTCGATGAGGTAGGTAACTTTCGTTTTGCAAATTGTCTAAGCCTGCTTGTTTGTATATAAAAATCGATAAAGCCATACCATGCATGGATGCACGCAAACAGTTCGGCTCTACGAGTTTACGGTGAAATGCTGCATACTTCTTGCTTGCATATAATAAGCTCACTTATATCCTTTAATTTTTCGTTAAATCTGTTTCCATTTGCTCTTCCTATTTTAAGCCAACATATTTATACCGTTAGACGTTTCTTAAAGCAAATAAGACCGCTGGCGTTTGGGTGTGGAAAACTATTCTCGGATTAGCCTATAGGTCTTAGCAACCATTTATTTTCATAAGTAACTACTTATAGACTCTCCTTAATTCCTATGATGGCGTAATTTAAGCCGTATATACCACGTACATTTTCATTTCAAATTTCTGAATTTGGCAACTATGAGCATAATATCACATTGCGTGTAATGTTAAGTAGCTAGCTACTACTGGAACATAATGGGCGAAAAGCGAACGCTTGTACCAGTTGGCTAATTGTAAACGTTATGAAATACCGGATCACGTGAATTGCAGCCATCAGTGTAACGTATATTTAGTAAATTTTGCTTTCAGGAGACTGGTTCAATATAAACAAGACACGACCAGAGATGTGTTATAAAAACGACGTTTCGCCGCAACATGCGGCTTTCTTCAAGTTTAATCTAAAATGGTTAATTATAATCGTTATAATAGCAATTTTAAACAAGAAAAGCAATAATTCTAAATAGGCAATTATAGTACTCAGTAAGCAACAATTTTAACCATTAATAAGGAGTACGCCTAAATAGGAAAACAGGGGACAATAAACGAAACCAAAGGGGACGAGCGAGAACGTCAAGATTAACGTTGTGGAAATTAAATTAAAAAAGTACAATTTCATAAAATGTTCAAAACAATCCTTCATACCCGTTGTTCGTAAGTTTCACGCCATTCTACCGTTTAATCGTCGAAAAACGTCAACCAAGAACAGGCAACATGGGGGTCAGCCATCTTCCCAATTTGAGAAAAAGGGTTGACCTGAATAATTAGTTAAAAGGGTCGTGTCATGAACCAGAGCTGCAGCGCCTACAGACGGGGAAAAAGACGTCCACCCGCCGAAATTTGAAACCGAAAACCATAAAAAACGGAAAAAATCGATAAAAGTCGAATTAATCAAAGAAAATCGCCATCCATATAATAGTTCTATATAATTTTTGACTTCTAAAAATGAAAGAACGAAATCGAAAGAAGTAAATCCAGGTAAAAATTTTTTTTTTTTTTAATTCCAAAGAACCCCCTGAAAAAACGGCAAAATCGAAAGAATTAAAAAACGAAAGAGTCGAAGAAGGAGGGTCGTGACGACGTGTCATGAACCTGAGCTGCAGCGTCTACAGACGGGACAAAACGATCACCCGTCGAAAGAAAAGAGACCTACGAAAAGATAGATCACCCAGTTAAAAGAATGAACAACCGTGACCAAACTGGTGATCGTCCATCCAGATTAAATTTTGGAAAATCTATACAAAATTTTTACATCCAGAGATCTTCCTCCAGATGATAAACATTGAAATTATATAATTTTGACTTCCAAAGGGCCCCCTGAAAGAGCGGACAAAATCAAAACAATCGAACTATCCAGGTAATAAATTTTGGATTCTAAAGAAACCCCGAAATAACGTAAAAATTGAAAAAATGAACACTCGAAAAAGTCGAGGAAGACGAATAGGGTTAGAAAAGTACGAGCAGGATTAGAAATGAACATATTTGAAAACTACAGAGATCAATCATAGAAAATGCTACTAGGAATGAAACTACAGTATGATGGCCGGTCTTCGGGCACGCCTAGGTGGATTCTTCCGCCGGGTGACGTTCACTCCATCATTGTTTTGGGCAGGTCTGCTGGCTGCGACGGCTGCTGGGGGGGTGCCCTCTCTGGTTGCCATCGTGGAGGTGGCGTGTAGTACTGTAGTTTGGCTCCTGGTCTGCACTCTCTGTGGCCTTGTGATGGTCCCAGTTAGTTGGCTAGTAGTCGGTGTCGGTGGAGCGGTGGCCGTCAAAACAGGACGATGCGCTGGTGCATTCCCTGGAAGATCCCTTGGTTGGGATTGGTGTACCCGGTGAACCTGTTGATTAAAAAGAGTGTTTCTTGGAGGGGGAAGCTGCATTCCGTCCTCCAGAAGACGGTGGATGTAGGCACGCGGAATGGTGCCTAAATCCTTTGCCCAGTTGATAGCATTCTTCTCCCGTAAAATGCGAAAGTTCTCCTTTAGTGTCAGGCCGCCACGGCCCGAGTCAGTTGCGAGAATCTTGGGTTCCATGAGTTTGAATCTATGGCCTGGATTGGTCAAGGCATGGGTGACCATGGTGCTCTTCTCCGACTTCATTGTTGTATGGAGGCTGTTATGTTTTTGCATTCTCACCTTGAGTCGTGTACAGGTTTGACCAATGTACACGCTCTCGCAAGAGTCACACTCCGTCTGATAGACTACCCCACTGCGAAGGAGTAGTGGGGTAAGATTCTTTTTAGCTGGTAGGAACGATGCTATTGTACGGTTGCACTTTGGTGCGAGGCGCACATTGGTGTCCCGAGTCAATCTGCTGGCCTTATTAAACCATCGTTGATCGTATGGAAGGCCAATCCATATCTTCTCTGTGTCATCTGGGGGTGATTGGGTCATCCTGCGTTCTTCCCTAATTTTCCTTAAGACATTCAGGCAGAATGACTTAGGGTAGTTGTTGCGGACCAGTGTAGCTATGGTGTTCGTTATCATACTGTCCTGGCGAACTAAGTCTGAGGTTAGTAGGATGGTTTGCCTGAGGAGAGCTTCAGCGACGTTGCGTTTTACCCCTACCGGATGGGACGAGTGGAAATCTAAGTATCTTCCACAATTGGTGGGCTTGTGGTAAATTTCCGTTGTTAAAATACCATCCTGTCGGACTACCTTTACATTAAGGAAAGGTAGACAGCCGTCCTTTTCTTCTTCCACGGTAAATCTCAACCGGGGGTGGTAGTCCTCTAATTTCGATTTCAGAATGATGACTTTGTTACGCTTGATAATAGTAAAGATGTCATCCACGTATCGTAAGAATAATCTCGTGTATGCCGTGATTGTGTCCATCGCCGTATCTTCTAAATCCTCCATCACTAAATTTGCGATGACAGAAGATATCGGGGAGCCCATCGCCATTCCAAAAGTCTGGCGATAGGTGTCGTTGTTGAAGGAGAACAAGGTGCTGTTAAGGCATAACTTCAGCCCTTTGAGGAACTCATCCTTGGGGATGTTTCCTACCATGTCCAGCATCCTGATAGAGTCCCAGTGCTTGTCGATGACCTGTTCAACTTTGCCGAGCGGGACGTTGGTATAGAGAGCGGTGACGTCAAATGACAGCAAGATATAGTCATCCGGAATCGACATTCCTCGAATCAATTGCGAAAATTCGGTGCCGTTCTTGATGTGTGTGCTGGTCCTTCCAACCACAGTAGACAGGATATTAGCAAAAAATTTTTTGATAAGGCGTAGGAAGGAGCGCCGATGAACGATACCACCGGACGCATGGGGAGACCCGGTTTGTGGGTTTTTGGCATGCCATACAATTTGGGCAAGACACCGACTTTGGAACATAATCGTTTTTTGGTCGTGTCAGTGATCCAAGATTGGGCATACCAATATTTCATCAGATCGTTGAGCGCCGTTTCCCCGCTAGCCAATGGATTACTTTTCCCGATGATCTTGGAATATGTTGAGGTGTCAACCAACATTGTCTCCATCTTTTCCAAATATGCGGTCCTATCTATAGCCACAATCAGGTTTGCTTTGTCGGCTTTTAGATAGGCGATGTCATCCTTGGTATTCCTGATGAAATCTTGGAAAGTGCGGAGGTCCCATCCTGTGAGGAGTTTTGTAGTGCAATCATCAGTCGGGCTCGACCTTCGGCTTGGGATGGAGGAAGCCACAGCATCCCGGACTGTTTGTGTGGTGTCATTGTCTAGTCGGAAAGTGTAGTTTTCCACAGCTGCAAAAACATCCACTGCTCTAGGTTGGTCTGGAAATGCAAACTTCGGTCCTAGCGCCAAAAAACGTCTCGCTTCTACAGGTAGTCGTCGGGTAGTCAGGTCCATTGACCATTTCTCCTCGTCCACAATGTGATCTTGTTTCCTTTTGATCATGACAATTCTGCGAAACTTGTCATGCAGACGAATCCGGTTTTTGTTAGCTACGACCTCTGTATGCCTGTCCATTTTCTGTTTGAGAAACGTGTACACACGTGCATCAATTCTACCTACAATGGTATTCCATTTTTCGGTGAAACCTGTGGCGATGCGATGACTTTTTCCATGGGCATTCGAAATGGATCCATTTAATACCGCCTTGTCGAGAGCATCGTAGATAGCAATAGTTGAGCGCATCTTGAAGTTCCTCTGTGTGAGAAGTCCCCGTGGAATTATCCCATATTCCCTGCATCGTTGTAAAAACGCCGCCTGGGTTCTTGTGGTCGCTAGTTTTGTACTTTCATTCATAATTTTCCGAATAACTACTTTAACTTCCTCGCCCCAGATTAATCTAATTTCTTCCAGATCAAAAATCATAATAACTGTCTTCAAGTGGTCGGTGAAAAAATCCAAAAGAAACAAGACACGACCAGAGATGTGTTATAAAAACGACGTTTCGCCGCAACATGCGGCTTTCTTCAAGTTTAATCCGTTGCTCGTAAGTTTCACGCCATTCTGCCGTTTAGCTCACAAGCTCAGGAACCATTTGCAAATATTTTAAAATTTTATCGAGTATTAATTTGAAAAAGTTTCCAAGTACGCAACATTTTCCATACTTAATTGTTAATATACATGTATATTTTACCATCATTAGTATTGTATTAATTATTAGCAGTCAAGCAGTCAACTTTATCAATGTAATATTGCGCGCTTGAAAGAACGAATTTTTACAATCCTAATATATTTTTATCCAAATAAACTTTTATAAAACAGGTATAATAGAGACAATTGCTCTACATGTATAGGCTACTTAGAATCCAAATTTTAATAGTAAGATGCGTCTTGCAAAACGTTTTAGAGTTGAAGAAATATGGTATTTGGTAGTAACATCTAGCATTAAGAAAACAAAGTTTCCATTCAAGTTTTATTTCTTTAAATAAGTAAACAAACATGTCGCTAATTACCATTGTGGTCAATGATCATTCATTGATTATGCAGATGTGATTACACTTCAAGATCCGTCAAATAGATTGATATAATCAGGCGTTAATAATCGAAGCTAAAGAAAGTGTAGTTCCGGAATAAAAGAGATAACACATATGTAAATAGGTTTCAACAATAACAAGAGTCTACAAAGCTGTATGTTTTATTCAGTTTTTATTCCTTGTTCACATTATTTGTACTGCTCTGTATAGTAGTTAACCTGTAAAACGAAAAGAAGGAAATGGAAACAATTACTTTTTCACTCACGCAAATCTATGCTATTTTATAAAAATAAAAATGTAACTAAACTGCCCCATAGTCTTACAAGATGCAGAGTTGACATGGAAGTTATCTATGGCAACAACTTGCTTGTTTGAAACCTTGTTGTTTGTTCTAACGTAGAACTGGAATAAAATTTAGAAAACTCATTATGCCACTCTGTCAACAAAGTTAGTCAATTATTGAACCGTTGTCTAATAAAATAATTACAATGCCATCACAGTGCGAGTATCCGTTGCATATGCCACCATAACTTTGTAATGTTTTCGTGAGCCAAATGGAGGAATTTGTTGATATTGCTGGCCATGTTATTGCGATCGCTTCACTTCCTAAATCAGTTTCAAACGAAAACTGAAGGTAACTGTCATCTTCGTCTACGACCTCCGTGTTAAAGAAGTAATCTATCGAAAAGGTTGAATAATTTGGCAAGCCAGTTAAAAGCACGCTGGCGACCTCGGAAGATGCAAGATCTTGTTCCCAAATGAAATGACCGTCTAGAAAGATAGGGATGGAAAGGTAAAAATACATCGGAATTAGTGTCTTGAAAATGTTGCAAATATCCTTTCGTCCGATTCAAGCATTCACAAAATGCTTATTCTTATCGTTCATATCAATTTGAGCAAATATTTTGACATGTTAAGTTCAGTGGCAATAAAGGCGATGACAACCATAAATGACAAATACATGTATGTGAACAATGAAGTGTTGGATGTTGGACCAGAAATATTTACTGTATCTCTTCATAAAGTACACTTTTATGCTTAAGGTAAATGTCATTACTTTCGATTTACATGTACGCCTACATGTATTTTGCATTTTCACAGATAGTTTTCATTTTTCTATATACAATGTCATTGTTTTATAATTTTTAATTAGCTAGTTTTTCTCCATAATATGGGTAGTTTGATAAAGATGAAATACGTGTATATATATTAGACATGGTAAGTTATGTATTTGTTATAAATGGGGCAATTGTTTTCTACGCCATTATCTGTAGTAAGCTACTGTATAATGATTTGCTTGCAAAAATGCTTATAAAATCTTGTATACACTGTCAGTGTATTCTTGCCAATGCATTGTAATAGGGTTCTCCCAGACCTGGAAAATTCAGGGAACTTGAAAATGTCAGAGTATGTCAGAGTATTAATGTTGTCACAATCTTTAGCTCACAAGCTCAGGAACCATTTGCAAATATTTTAAAATTTTATCGAGTATTAATTTGAAAAAGTTTCCAAGGACAAATTAAAAAAAAATTTCAAGGTTTTCCGAGCACAAATTTGCAATATTGTAAAATGTTTCGTGATAAAATTTACAATATTTTCAGCAGTTTCCGAGATAAATTTGAAATATTTTCACCAGTTTCCGGGGTCAAATTTGCTAGATTTTCAAGCACAAATTTTCAAAATATTCAACTATTTTCGAGTGCAGATTTGTAAAATTTTCAAACATTTTCAAGCTAATTTTGTAAAATTTTCACAATTTTCCTATGCTGAAATATTAAAAAATATTTCTTTATTGATCCACGATTTTTCAAAATCGTGGATAAGATTAGCATGTCATTTTTAACATTGTCATTGGTCAGGGAAATTTCTTTAAAAACCTAGAAAAGTCAGGGAAGTTTACAGTAAGTCTAACGCAAGATGTACCTTGAAATGTAATGCACTTGTTCTAATCTAAACGAATTTTCAAATGTAGGATATGTCTGATCGAATGTAGGGCTAAACGGTCCTTATGAAATGCATTTCTTTTCATTTCAATATGATTATCACCTCATACACATTTGAAACCTTATACATGTTCACGTACTTGTAAAAACCTGCAGAGATTTATAATAATGAATATGTCATTTTGGTTCAAATTAATGGATTTTTAAAGTTTTTTTTCTCAAAATTTCACCTTTTATATCAATGCAGGAATTAATTAAATAAGCTGGCCCTATTATATTACCATGTTGAGGAATATCAAAGCTCGCTGGTACCACTATCAGAGATGAGTACCATCCATCCATAACCCAAAAGCAAGCATCCCGGTCTTCGTAAACACAGCACCAGCTGTCTGGTGGTTTTATTGTTGTAGTAGCTCTGCTGGTAGTCGACGAGGTGAAGTCGGTAATCTCGCTATATTCCCCTGTTGTATCAGAGTAATCCTGACTTCTTGAGAAACCTGTATTTAAAAAAAATTGTCATTATAGCTGCCAAATAATCATTAGAAAATCAAACAGATTCTTGAAGTTATTAAAAAGTCCAATGGTGCTAGATGTATATCTATTTTATATATATTTGAGAACAAATGTAAAGTTGTAATGTTCTGTAACTTTCAGAATGGCATGTAAGCCTGCTACATTCCATTGGTTTATTTCACTCACTACGTTAATGTAATTAAGTATCCTTCAAAATTTAAACATTAAATTTACGTTGCGGTAGTACAATTGTTTTAACCATTTCTGTTATTTAAAATTAATGGCGTATTACTCACAGACAGCACAATTCCACATTAAATAGCAAGGAAGTTATTTAGTAATTCACGTATCATGATTTTCTTCATGGTATTATATAAGGCCTAGTGTAGAGCGTTTACTTATATATACAGTAACTTGACTGAAATATGTTTTTTTAATATTTTGATAGGATAAATTTGTACTCGGCTGATAAATTTATCAAAACTGTATATGATTAATACACATGCTCTTTGTAAATGTAGGGCACATTTTTCTATGCAAAAAAGTATACTTACCCAAGCAAATCAATATGATCACAAGAAACATTTCCCTTGTGAATGTTGTTCTTGATGCAGCAATATTGTTCATTTTCAAAGTTTTTTTCTTTTCAAATATTACTTTTTACGAAATTGTTTATTAGGAAAAATAAGTGCAAACATATATACCTTTTTATTATCTATTTGAAATTGCATCTAGATAAATATTAAACTTTTCAATATAGTCGATAAGTTTTATTTGAAAGATATCTTTCAAGGTGAATTAATGATAATTAAATTCTCCTTAAATGGGGCCTCTCCCTATTGTTAAATTTAAAAGACTCGATCTCTAATATGCATTTACGAAAGTCATGTTTAAAATTTGCTAGAAATAAACTTGTGATTGCTTATCAGTGCTTCCACATATCCATTTGATTGTACATGTTTATCAAAAGATATCACATTTACTTACCATAACTTTCGTTATTGCATTTGGTTGCGCCACTTATTTTTTAAAATTGAGTATATAAGAAAAAACTGATACAGGATTATTGTAGTCTACCAAGAAATTACAGGTTCATGTACATGTACTGTATACTGCAGATGCACTGTATACTTTATACAGTAGGCATGTCATTATATATCCGACACTGTGAATGCATGCACCGCCGTGGCGCGCTTGGTGGACAGCTAGCTTTATCTAATATACAGTACTAGCGGTAATACCCGGCCTTTCCCGGGTAAAAATTGTGGTTTGATTTGCTAACCCCTTTCATGCGATCAGGAGTTCGATTTAGCTGTCCTTTATTGCCAAAAGATGGCGCCATACGACCTGGAGGCATCCAGGAGGGGGACGGGAAACCTGTT
>JAQGBX010002999.1:0-18509 GCA_034698745.1 Megaphyllum sjaelandicum
AAAGCAATCGGTAAAGAACTTTCGGAGAAGTAATACGAGTAACAAAAGCAAATTTACATTTTTATTTATATAGATTATCTTTGGAATAAAATATGACTTGAATTATGACTTTATTTGTCTTCAATAGGGAACTCAAATAGAAGCTAAATTTACGAACGGCACTTTGGGAGGTCGTGAGTTTAACATTTTTCTCAAGGTTGTGGCTGTTTTTAAAACAATTACTGTAATTCATTCCAATTGCACACGTGAATTCGCCACTGCCAAAGAACTATTCGTAAAGCTTCTGTCTGAGTACCCCTAATATTTACTCTCGCTTATTGATACTTAATTGGTCATAAGAATAAATATTACAAGCTTATACAATCGTAAACTAATAGGTCCTTTCAAAATGATTTCTTTAAACTTTTCGTAGACTTGATTTCTGAACAGAGCTGCAATAAATTAACAACCAAAAATAACTACTATACATGTAATTCATACAATTTATTACAAGCAAAATGCTCAAAAAGGTAAAAATGCACCTTTTCATCTTTGTACAAATTTTTATTCAAGCGTCTTACAAAATCTATAGTTGGCGCTATACAGTATATGTTCACACAAGGTATACATATACATGTAACTGATTTTGGAAATATAACAATGAAAAATTGCTGACGGATTTCATTGATAAATGATTTTAAAAAAATAACAATTACAATAGCATTTCATCGTACCTAAGGCTTTTCTCGTTTCAGCACTTGCAAGTCGGATTCCCCGGCGGCAATGTTGCTGATGTACATTTGCAGGAAGTGCCGCAAGTACTATTGCAAGAACAACATGTGCAGATGTCAGATTTTTGCCCGATAGTTGACGGAGTCTTCCGAGAGCAAGAATCACAAGAGTCGCAGGCGCAACATTTGCAGGTAGCACCACATTCGCAAGTGTCACCACCACAACATTTACAGGAATCTGCGCATGTGCAGGGACTATCAGCGCAACATTTGCTTCCTTGAGTCTTGGAAGCCTGCGAATCTGAATCGGTCTTCAGCGAGGTCACTTTCTTGCAACACGATTTATCTTCAACTAATTTCTGTGTAGATTTACATGCGCAGCCGGCCCTAGTTCCATCGGCTGACTTCTGACCACTTTGACAAGGACAGGTGGCTTCTGTCGCTCCTTGCGATTCGGCACTTTTGCAACTACCTATAATGTTTGAGTAATAATTAGAAATTAATTGTTTGAGTAAGTGGTTGTCATTTGAAAAGAGACCGTATAGCGGTACAAAGGGGTGACGCGCGCGTTTATCAGCATTAATACCGGTATGTGTATGCGTTATTCACAGCATGTAATCCAAAAAAATCATTTGATCATCGATATAGAAACAATTAAATCTTTATATCGCATAATCATTTCGATCAAAAGTGACAAAACTCTGATAAACGGTTACGAAATATCAAAAAATCACAAATCGCATTGCACCATGAAACAACGTTGCTATAATTTATGGAAAGGACGTTTCAGTGGAGTTTGTTTAGCCAGGTCAATATATAAGAAGTTTCCAGCACTAAGGGGTCTCAGCCCCTTCTGGCATTTTTTCAATAAGTTATTGTGTTTTTGTTGGTTGATGTTGGTTAAAACAAGGTGTTAAGTTATTGTAATTAAGTTATTTGATTCTTTGACCAGGTCAATAACAATAAGTTAAATTTGATACTTACACTTCGGCATTGTTGATCTTTAAGAATTAAATGATTGCTTCAACGAGTAAAGGTTTCCAATTATATACCCATGACCTTAGTGTGGTATGAACAAATAAATAGAGACTAGTGCAAACATTTAGAGGTCGTGTGCAAAAAAAATGTCAGTATCGTGTGCAATAAATGAGGTTGTTGGGTGCAAATTATGCAAACTATTGTGTGTGGTGTGCAAAAACGTTGCAAAAGGGCATGGAATATGATGATTCACTTGTGCCGTGTGCAAAAATGAAGGTTTTATCTCGAAATATGGGTCTACAGGGCAGTGTGTCAAAATCACACTTTGTAACGTGTGCAAAGTAATGACGCATAATATGGGAACGTGCGCAAAGTATTATATGAACGTGATCAAAAGCAACCAACACCAATAAATGATGTGCACTTGAGAAAGTAAAGATCAGCTACTTTTTGTGTGCCATGAAAACGCTCTAGCTTATATTCAAGCGCAAAAATTGTTCCGAAGAAGTTTATCTATAAGGTCAAAGTACCAAAATGATCTTAATTTTGTCCTTCCGGCAGCCATCATGAATTGCATTTATGAGCCATCAATTAAACTATATACATGTATGTAGACCAATTTATCTTATCGAAACATTGAAAAGCAAGTTCGTGAAACAGACCAGAAAAATAATCATGAGGACTTTTAAAAGGGTCTACCAGATGTGTTGTACATACATGTATGGAAATTTGTCAAATTGTCAAAGGTAACAAGTTAGGAAATAACCATGTTATTGTTACAATGAAAATAACATTGGACATTTTCGTACAACTTTTTGCGAATTTCGTATGAGAGATTAACTAAAAACTTCGTTTTCACCCGTTTCATTATAACTGAGAAATCCACATTTCCTAGATGTTTACTTTCGTATCTATAGGCAGACAATGCCATTGCAGACTTTTAGAATGTGTTTCTAGTGATTGTGTTATAAAACATCTTGAACCACTATCATGATGTGTAAAGTCGGCCAAATTTCGAGATGTTACATTCATTTTTACGTGTGCACAAATGTATCTTCCTACATATATTTCGTGTCCTTTTGCAACTTTTAGCGCACAATTTCTACGGATACTGTTTCAGAAACTGACGCCTGCATTGCCAAATTTTTATGGATTTTGCTCCAGACACCCGCATCACCCAATTACTCGGAAAGCAAATCGAAAAGTTTCTTATCATATATGGATAATGGAAAGCTGTTTTTAACTAAATTTGCATCAGGAGTAGGATTTATCTTCAATTTCACTTTTATACGGAAAAAGTTCTGCATAATTGAGAAATTCGAAGTTTATTATATTTTTAGATATCATAATCCATTTTAATATGGTGAGGCTTACGAAATGTTTTAGTGCAGTGCTTTGAGTGTTCATATATAAATGTTTAATGATTTCCTGTTATGGAACGCATAGGGTGAAATTGAAATTATTGCAAAACTATGCTTTTAGTATATTCACCATTCGATCTAATTTAATTTTCAAAAAAAACAGTTCAAAACTTCAATAACGACAGACATGTATACGCATTTGAATAATTAAATGGTGGCTGAAATGATGAATCAATGGGTTAAAATGTTCACTTTGAAACGATCAAACCAACCCCTTTTAAACAACCATTCAGCTAAACCCGACACAAATACTAGCACTCCATATGACTCCACCACTAACATCACATCTGCACAATTCATTAGACACCATAAAATCCAAAATAAAAGGAAAATAAAAAAATCAAATCCCTGGGGATGAAAATGAAGTTGATTTTGGACCTTAAACATAATGCAACCAATAATCACACAGCTTACTACTGGACTGACAACAACACATTGGAAATCATCTGAAAACATTGAAAAACGTGCCATTAAACTACAAATAGAAAACTCGAATATGTGACCCTGGTTAAACAATAATCAGGTGCCCCACTATCTTCGAAACTGCGTAAAAATACAAATCAATGAATAACCTATATCGTTTAATTGATATGTTGAAATTTCTTACGAGGTCGGGAACATCGCTAACGCTAATTAATCATTAATTTAACGACATTTCAACGAAAATGCCATTAGTTTTATCATTTGCAAAAAAAATTATCGCAAATAACTGACTGATTGTTACAGTAGTCTTTTGGTGCCATTTACATATACATGTATGGCTAAGCAATATCACAATAGTGACATTTTTTAAAATCTGTTAACGTTTCATCTGGTGAAAAGCGCAGACCGGTGGATGTGACATTTTCGATGAAACATGGCCTCGAAGTCCCTTGGAAGGAGCAACATCATAACGCGACTATTAAAACAAAAATTTTAAAGGCAAATTGAATGTGGGAATTAAAACAGTAATACTCCAAGTAAAATTAAGAAATGCGACGGTATTCTCGTTTAACAGTTGCATAAATGTACCGCAAGAAGTAAAAACTTGCAAATATATGTATAACATTATCCAGGTTTAACATAATCACGTGAAAGATATTCAAGTTGGCATTTGGCTAGCAAGAATAACAATGAATACAAACAAAACAATGCTCCCATGAACAAATTCCAGAATTCACAAAACCTCTAGATGGATACGTTAGCAAATCTTTGTTTGCATTAAAAGCAATCACCAACTCTTCATAGTTCTAATTATAACCGAATCACTGCGCCGATGACACTGAAGGGCATGAGAACTCCAAACAAAACCATTTAAAAAACTCGCACGATGGTTGTAACTGACACAGCAGCCAATGATAATCAAGTTGAACCCACTTTGTGAAATGACTGTCTCCATCGGGAAGCTCATAACTTAGAAAGCGGGTAGGTTATAAGAATATGGTCCAAGACCTTACTATAAAGTGCTGTGAACAAACAAGGACAAACAAATTATGAGCATGCATTCCTATAACTGACACAGACTCGCAACATTGAAGGTTCAGCACTTACAATGAATCTTTCACATTAACCTATGATCAATAGTCGAATTAGGTCCTATACATATAATTTAACTAGTTAATTTGCAACACTGGAAGAGAGTCGATATGTTTTAATTGAATATAAGTTGGACTCAATAACATTAAAAAGCTTTTGTACCTTTGCACTAAATCCGTGACAAATTCCAGAATGTTACTGAGGAACGAGAGAAATGGAATTAGGGTTGGATACTGAAAATATTAAGTTTCCATGCATCATCTACATTATTTATATGGTGTAATATAAATGTTTTTGAATACAAGTCTTCGTGCATATTTCGATGGCGCCATTGCCCAGGAACAATCACAAGAATTAAGCTTTTTAGATTTAACATTCAAATCTACTGCTCGAATTCAAGCAAAAGTCAGATTGAGCAAAGTCACCAACTTCATTCTGCACGAAATCAATTTCTTTCAGATAAACTAATTAATGATTGTAGATTTAATGCACTTGAAAGTTCAAGATAATAAAAAATTCAAAGAGATTAATGCTTACAATGCTTTTTACATATAAGTTGGCAGTGAGAAATCAATGACACTTGCAAGGTGTAAGATATTTTTCCCGACACACGGACGTATATGGTCAGTTACGCCAACTGCCAATTAATATATATTTTGTATAGGGCAATTAATTAGAGCAGTCTAACTAGCATCAACTACTTTTTACAAGTATGTAATTCATGCCTAACGATAGAACGCTATATTTACGTTTCACTTGATGACTTTCAATTACTATATATTACGTATCTTGATTTATTGTCGATTAATCAATAACCAATTTGAAGATGGAAATCATTCGCTTTGATTATTGATTTTATGCGGCACATTTTTAAATGTCATTTTGCCCACTTTCTTGATTGTTCTGGAATTTCGGAACTAAACCTTTCTTTATACGTTAAGTGCAAATTTGCATCAATTCTTAAGAAATTGTAAAAGATTAGGTGATATGCGAGTCAAAATTATAATTTTGGCAATTTACACTGTTGAAGTAATTAGTGTAACCGTGAACAATAACGTGAGCAAGTTTTAAATTGCTAAATTGTAACCAATTTACATGTATATAAAAGAAATCATGGAAAATGAACAAATTTTAAATTAGGTTGCGTCACAGGGCAAGCCAAAAGTTGAAAACTTACTGGAAATAGACACTTTCGTTTGATTCATTTTGAAAAAAGTAGGAACATCAATTAATATTACTTCGCATTTATGCTTATGAAAATTTGGTCAAATAGTCATTAATTGGAACATAATCATATAATCGGAACATACTGTATACATGTACGTTTAGAACTTCAGACAAAATGCAAAGCTGCAGCAATCCTCATGACATCAATTAATGACTCATTTTTATACTACCCTATTTTATAACTGCATTCATTCTGTGTGCCATTTTCAATTTGTTTTCTACTGTATCACCTTTATTTCAAGTCAAGAATTTTTTTATAACTCAGCAATCATTCTTCATTCACACAATGCAAACAAAATTCAACACAATCTTCACAAGCACCACCACAATGAGATCTGGAGGAGCTCATATCCTCTTGAAAGTGAAATAAACCACCATGTGGCTGGCTACCCACAAATCACTTACGTACAATAGTCTGGTTCTCACCAAAACGCTCAACAACACACTAACACAAAAATAACTTAAGTTTAAAAATCAAGCTGAAAAGAACTTTTCTCCAATTCAAATTCATGTTGAATATACTTTATCCGAAATATTCCAAAATCCGAAACTTTTTGTGCGCCAATATGAAGTCAGAATAAAGGAAAATTCAAAACTTTGTTTCATGCCCAAATTTATTAAAATATTGCATATAATTTCCTCCAGGATACCTGAATAATTTGTATATGACACAAAATGAATCTCATTCTTAGGCTTGGGTCCCATCCTCAAGGCAAATCATTAGATACAATAATGATACATATATGTGCAAACATTCCAAAGTAAGAAAAGTCTGGTTCAGAGTATTTAGGATAACGGAGACTCAAACCTGTACCAAGTAGCCTTATGTACAAGAAAGCTGAAATTGTCCAAAATTATTTTTCTTGTATTATTGAATGTAACAAATTCGGATAATTAGATGGAACAGATATGTCTACAGGCATTGAACTGGAGAAAAGTAGCCTTATCCTTGATTGCAAGGAAACGAAATTATTTGTACAATGACTGTGGTGGACATCCTTGTCCAATACGGGGATAACTCTTATCCAGAAATTAAGCAATGGATATACGAACCAAGGTACCTACAAATTAAATCATGTCTAGTTACGCCATATTTGAATTGAAAGTCCCATATTTATGCTCTGCACATTCAAAGACTCCATTCCTTCTCATGACACAGCTTGAAGGATGCTAAGGTTGCGTTGGAACGTTCGATGAGGTGGTGTCAGTGGAGTTCTGTCTGCAATCGTAGCAAGGGTGCCGCTGGAGTGACACCTTCCAAAATATCCAAAATCTGGGCAAGAATCGACGAAAAATCGATTCAGCTCTCCATAGTCCAAACTACCAACACTGTAACGATTGCGAAACTTTTCTGCCCGGCTTACAGTGGCAAAATTTAAATTGGACCTTAGCCGCAGGTCTGAATTTAAAAAAGTGGAGCTGGTTAAGGCCATGCTTTCTGGTGAAGGGGTTGTGCACTGAAGGCGACCGACAATTCCTGGGCAAGACTGTGCTCTGTATAAACCATCATCAGTTTTTCCCACCACTTTTGCACCAGACGTTTCGGAGACCTTTGCAAATACAGACTGACTGATTTCTCCAAATACTCGTGCTTCGGATTTTTTGTGTTGCTCGTCAGTAACCTTTCCTATCTCTGTTGCTTTTGACACCACAGAGGTTGTTGATTGCGAAAACGATAAAGATGTTGCATCAGCAAAGGGTTTTTTTATGTAGCTAGGAATACTAACGTTGATGTTTTTATCCATGTCCTTGTGTTCTTGGCTGAAAATTCCGGATTTTTTACCAGTGAAAAACTCCTCTCTCGACCATTTAGTTGAAGAAAATCCTATCGCATTTGGATTCCAAGTAGGTGACGAAACAATGCCAGAATCATGAGAACCTTTGCTGTTGCTCGAACAACCTTTTGAATCCCAACAATCAGAAAATGGATTTGGTCCTTTAAGGAAATTAGACAAAGTAAGAACAAAGTTGGAATAATCAAATGATCTAAAGGTAAAATTTCAAACGTACAAAGACAATTTACACAATCTACTTGGATCAGGATACAGTGTAAACTTATCTAGGTTGTGTAATTGAATACATTGGACGAGTTTGGGCTTTTCGACTCATGTGCATTATAATGAAATACTAATCAACTAATGTATAGTATGGTATTCCATACAGTACATGCAGTTCACTTAACAAACTTAAGAAAATCTAAGTTAGAAGCCATACTTGCCAGGAGGATTCTTAAAATTAAATATGCAAAAATACAGGTCAACTCGCCAATTAGTGTGGATGGGATGATGTAATTTATGCACAAGAAAATTATCTGAAAATTGAGGTGCAACTAGACCGATCTAGGTTTCATTTGTTAATACAATGCAAAGTTTAAAAAAAATCTGCAAGCAAACGTTAAAACAAAATAAATTTGGCTAACATTTAGGATAACGTGCAATTAAATACATTATATTATTTAACATTGGTTAGGTTTTACGATTACAAGACAGGAAATCCAAATAAACACTGAATTACCTGAATCACTTTCTTCGGCTTGGGATTTTTCTACAGGGCTTAAAGGGTTGCCGCTATCTCGTAAGCTATTTGATAGCAATGATGCCTGGATGCATTTTAAAGATGGGCTCTTTTCAACCGAATTTTGCACTGGACTTTGCTCAAGTCTGGCTGGTTTTCTCAAAATAACACACTCGTTATCGATTATCATCTCATTTTTGAGATTCGGGACAATGCCTGGCGAGTCCCTGTCAACCGGATTCACAACGTCCAGATCCGACAAATCGCAACAAATTTCGCTACCAATTCCACTTGTACTATTAGAATCCGAACGGCAATATTCCCTCCGATTATCGTCATCCAAAAACACATTCCAAGATGATGACATTGAACTATTTGTACAACGAGATGATGTGAGACTATCAGTCCCATCAAACAAATTACCTGTGCTGGACAAGCTATCCAAAAATGGCCTTTTTTCGCAGCTTCGGGGTGAAAGAGAACTTTGTACAGGATCATTAAATTCTTTTTCTGGTGAAGGTTCTTGACTAGAGCACTGGGAAACTGATACCGGTGCATGGCAGGGCGTAAAATTCAATTTTGACAAGTACGATGTAGGGCTGCTCTTGAAACTCGTTTTGTCGCTTCTTAATGATTTTGTCCCTGACGACATTTCTTGAACATTCTGATCAACAAACGAGGTTTTGTTAATGACATAGGATGATGTGGTTGATTCAGATGTATGCATGATACGGGCACTGCTGGATTCTTCCCTCAAAGAGGTCATGTAAGTAAACTGGGTTTTCAGACAACGGGCTTGGGTCAAGCACTTTTGTTCTTGAATTCCACAGGTAGCAGTAAATTTCTTAACATTTGCCTTTTCAAAAGTCATGCAGCGATTGGACAAGGTATCCTTTTGGTCTTCTTTATCTGCATCAGAACAATCAAAGCTCAAGTTTGCCAGTCCTGTTGTTGGTGATTGATCTCCAGCACGAGCCAAAAATACTGATGTGTCCATGCAAGCTACACCTGAATCCAGAGTTGTTAGAGGTAGATTCAGCGTCAGTTTGCGAGTGCTTCTCATATCCGTACAGCATTGTCGCTTATGCCCATTAACGAATGGAGGGGCTATAGAAAATTCGCAGGTGTTTCTCAACACGTTTTCAGACTGAAGCTGCTTTTCATATTCTAATAGCTGGCCCAAAAAATTAAAGTTGGGAGAAATTGTTGCACGTTTGGATTTCACATACCTTAAATTATAAAAAAAAAAAGATTAATGCAATGTATTCACATTTTTAACGAGCTCAATAGTATAAAATCAACATGCCAAATATCTATAAAAATTCAAAATTAAAATATCATTAAACTTCTTGGCAATATGTACGATGTAACCATTGTAGCAAGGCAATTTAAAAAGGCATGTCTAAAATTGTAAAGTAAGTATTGCTCAATAAGTTAGAGGAACTACTGGAAAACAAAATAATATCATGGTGGCCACAAAATTTTCATTTTCAATTTCCCTGACTAAAATCAAAAATTCCCTGACCAAAACTTACTCATTAATGCAAATCAATTTTTTTGTCATGATGAAAAATAAAATAACAACTGCAATGAGAAGCTTGGCGAAACACAAGGTTTTGTTACGAATCTAGCTGAAAAGGATTGAGGATGGAGCTACTAGCAGACTGAGTGCATGGATAGCATTGTGCTTTTTATTTGAGAAAATTTCCCTGACTTCCCTGGCCTGTGGCCACCCTGAATATACATGTATTATGATCAGGCTGAAATGCTATTACTAGATGATACTTGGTGAATAAAAACCATGATCACTAACAGTGTTATAATACCTACAGTATGCACAGTGTTGCATCTTATAAATTTACAACTAATATAAAAATGGTGAGATTATTTACGTTTTGAAACACTATTTTTTTTAGTATTGTCCTATATAATGGACTTAATAATTTGTAGATATCAGGAAGAAATACAAAGCAAATGATAGTCTAAATAGCTTTGAAAAAAGAACAGTCACATTTTATCAAACTCTTCTTAACATATTTAGAATGTTTTGGCCAATATTTATTTCCAATAACCTTATGTTTGCTTGTGGAAAAGCACAGAACTGAACATATTACGAGTCTAGGAATCACAGTTAATAGCAAGTTTCCTACACTACATATATATATATATACCTATAGGCTTCATCAGATGTCATATGCAAGTGCCTCATAACATAAGCAATGGCAACGGTTGGAGAGCGGGATATTCCAGCAAGGCAGTGGACTAATACGCAACCATTTGCTTCTTGTACTTTATCTGTTGTAGCAAGAAATAGTGTCATAAATGACAATTGCAAACTTAGCTTTTAACATGGCAGTGAACTAACAAATTGTACTTACCCAGAAAGTTAAAAGCTTTAGGAAAATGAGGAAGAAGCTTCTCGCTGTAATTATCGTTGACAGAAATGCGCATGAACTGATGATCTTGAATGAAATCTGGTTTGGGACAATTGCTGCTCACATTTAACTCATAAGTGATGTTATGATCCTAAACAATACAGTATAAATTAACCACTGAAAATCTTAAAACTTAAATCTACTACATTTACTACAGTGTGGAGCCATAAATTGACAATGTTTTTTTCAATATTAGTTGCATCACATCAAATTGTAAAAAATTCCCGTTTTGAAGTATTACATAATTAATGTGTATGGTCTGTATTCAGAAGTACATTTTTATTTACAACGCTATTTGAATCAAATGATAATTTATCAATTCGGTACAAATGTGCAATAATACATTACTTAAAATGCAAATTTGTATTTTAACATGTACAATTTTCAGGATCCTAAAAACCTAATACTAAATAGAAACCCCAGCATATGTTACAATTTCCTAATGACTCACTGATAACAATTCCTTGTTCATCGCATCATTTTGTGATCCGAGATATAAAAATGGTAAAATGCGGGTTGGTCCAAGGTTACTTATTGACAGGCATGGTTGTGACAATGATGTCATAGGAGCAAATTTCCTAGTCTTGTCTTTGCACAGCGAAGGATAGGTTGCCTGAAATTCCAAAAACCCACCTACAATAGTAAAAAAAATAGTATTTTTGAATTACATGTAATTAATTGATAATACATGTATTACTGTGAACAGGTCATTAGCAAAATAGGCTATAGTACCTTGCAATAAACTGACTGATTTGAATACATTTGCCAGTTTCATGAGAAGGACATATATAAAAGTATCTGAAGAAAGTGTTCTGGCATTTGCAGATGCTTGGTCATACACAACGACATCGTACGATTCATCAGCCTCAATCTGGCATGAATTAACTAAGAAATCCTTGACAGACATCTGAAAGTAAAAACAATGGAACTGCCCGTTCAGATTATTTTCTTAAGGCCAACAATGTCAATACCAGGACTCTGATAAGCATTTTACTAATCAAAAGTTGATGATAGATACCTTATCTTGTTCCAATCGGCGTTTCACAATTTTAGAACAGCATACGTTAACAGAAATTAAAATATGGCAAGTGTTGAACTCCAAGAACGACCTACTGTCGATTATGAGTACCTATATAATTTATACGCAGAATTAACATTAAAAACTCAAAATATACAATCCAACAGATCACTTTTGGTGTCTCTAACACATAAAAGTACAACAAAGAGCAAATTTGCCCCAGGAAAATTATTTAATTTACTATAATGTCTACAACCTTATAATTATAGTAAAAAGTCGATTCCTGTAAATTTTTCAAACACGCATTGCATATTTTGCATATTTTTTAAAAAAATTATACAGATAATAAAAGAAAGCAAACGAGTTATAAATTGTAACTTTAACTCTGTGGATATGGACTTTATGCAGAGTTACGTATGAGATTGCATCATATTGAGTAATTTTCGCCAAATGGAATGGACAAAATGACACGGGGTAATGGCATGCAAAAGGTCCATTATTTATCAAGCTGCAAAAACTGAAGTTCTACAGGAATATTTCAGGCGTGCAGTGCAATTGAGATTCTCTACATCAATTTTAATAAAAATTGAGTTCCTAGCCCCATAGTATGATTTCGTCTCCCATTGATGAGATATTTTTAAAAAATTTACTTTTAAGTTATCATGTGTATTTTTAAAATTATGACATAAAAGTTAAATTTCCCATTTTGCTTAACAGCAAATCCTTTTATTAATCAAGAGTTTTGTTTCGCTCACAGTTTATTTTTAATAATCTATTCACCATTCACCACAATTATTTCGATAATTTTCCAGAAAATGCAAAGAATTAACTGGATTGTGTCTTGTGCAAAGTAGCAATAAATGCAGGCCACGCCTGACGTTCGAAATTATACATTGGGCACAAATCTCATATTGATTATTACAACACCATGAGTCACACAGGGTGATGAACATTCAATTGAGGGAGAATGTTTGCAATAAACCACGCGGAACATCTGCAAAGCACTCGCTGCGAAGAAGAAAACATACAAAAATATATAGGGGAGCGGCAAATGCATCGATTTTTGGGACGATGCCAAAAGCAAATGCTCCAATTTATGAAATAGTTTACCAAAACATAATCAAATTAGCCAGGGTATTGTTAAAAATAAAATATAACGTTAAAAGACGATATTAACATTGACAGTATTGTCAATATTGAAAAAATCCACTTTTTTAAAAAAACATTTCATACAATTTGGGTAGAAATTATGCTCACCTTATCAATCCTGTTTTTTATAATAGCTGCTAGCTGATCCACGTTTAAGTGGAGTATTGATGAAAGATTTTTGTCCATTTTCTCACATTCACGGAAAGTGGGTCCTCGTGACATATAGTATAGAAACTACGCACTTTTATCACCCATGTCTTTGGCTCAAAGTTTAAAAACCATTCTGAAAAAGAAAATTAACCGTCAAATGAATATCCATTCATAATTTGCATATGAAAGAAGCTGCAAGTCATGATTAGTCATCTTGTAATGTACTTTTTCAATGTTTCGTTCTTCAATTCATTTACTTAGGCAATTATGGTCTACAATGTACTGTGAATCCTTTATATTCCCAATTATATACAGACTATACCAAGAGAGTAAAATATTTCTCTTGTACATATTACAACATGTTGACAAAGTTTCAAACATGTCCCGCATCAAAGCCAGAAACCAATTAGACCAGCATGTACATACTGTACAAACTGATATGTGATCATCGATTTTGCTTCCTATTAATCTGTTATTAGTCAACCAATAGAATCTAATTCCCCAGCAACTCGATCAACCATTTGTTGACGAATATCATCAAAGTACAGATTACCTAGAATAAGGTCATATAACTACAGATGCATTCCAGTTAAAAAAAATCGTATAAACTATTTAACTTTAACTAGACACTTTCAAGAACAGTCAGTACATCCCATCGTATGTATCGACAACTGACTGCAGGCATTGTCCAATTTCAAATAATTTAAACGATTTGACATCAACTAATGTTTCTCAATATATACGGTGGTTTTGATTCAACGATGACACCTTTTTTGATGTTATTGCGTGGCCTTAGCTGGTCCGCCGGTGGATAAAAGTTGCTGTATAGAGCAAAATGATTCAGCATCGAGAAACGAACAAACTTTTGCTGGATTCCACGACAGTTATGATCGCCCACGATGCATTACAGGGTCGCCCACAATATAAAAGTAATTTAAATTGAGAATGACTTTAAAAGGTAAAACAGGACTTGGCAGACCTACATGTCGGAACGATTTTCAAATAGTCTGGCTCGTTAAGTAGGTGGATGTCATCGAGATACAACAATCCGGAGGTGCACTGGCAAAAATGCATGCAAAAACGTCGGGAACAATTAAAATGCATGGGCTAATAGCCAGTCATACATGTAATAGCACACTAAAACCATGACTCATTGAAAACTATTAATGTGAACGTCAACAGATAACCCAAGTCCGCCATTAGCTATCCATGCAGGATGTGGTGGTTATGAGATTTGGAGATCGACAAATTTTAAAGGAAATACGAAAGCAGTATCAACGATGGCCAGTCGATGGCCTACTAAAAAGACTCCTAATTAGTGGAAAATAAATTGTTACGAAACAGGAAATATGCAAAACACACTAGGGGCCAAATACCGATTGAAACTACAGGGATAGTTGCCGTAAATAAGATTCTTTGTCAATCAGACTTTCAAGAACAAGCCTGGACATTTACTATGGACAATGTCTGTTTATTCTGGTACCTTGCGGAAAAGAGCATAAGTTAAATAGGATATAAGTTGTAGGTCGACGTGTAATGGGCACAATGGCGCAGATGTTCCCTTAGATGGAGTATTTACAAACATGCTAATCAGCTAATAGAAAGAAAACAAACTATTTCTTGACCAAAGCAATCTTACCTTCCTTATAATGGATTTTTCCGTTTATTCGATTAAAATCAATGCAATCTCTTAACCAGTTGGACGAGATTGCCTTACAACGAGATCGAAACTTATTACATGAATGAATGCTATAACAGGGTTCCCCCAGAAATTTCATTTTCAACTTCCCTGACTTTTTCAGGTTTAAAAAAAATTTCCCTGACCAATAACAACGTGAAAAATTGAAATTTTCTAAAATTGACACTGGAAAATATTTTATTTTGTGCTCGGAAAAAGTGAAAAATAGCGCAATTTTATCCTCGGAAAATGTTGGAAATTTGCACTGAAAACCAAGAGAATTTTCAAAATTTTTACACGGGTTTTCCGTGTAAAAATGTGTACTCGGAAAACCAAGAGAATTTTCAAAATTTTTACACGGGTTTTACGTGTAAAATTTTTGAAAATTCTCTTTTTTTTTCCGAGTACAAATTTCCAACATTGGACAATTTCGCTAACTTGAACTCAAAAAACGTGGAAAATTGTGCAAATTTGTCCTCGGAAAAGGTGGAAAATTTCGCAAATTTGTCCTCGGAAAAGGTGGAAAATTTCGCAAATTTGTCCTCGGAAAAGGTGGAAAATTTCGCAAATTTGTACTCGGAAAAGGTGGACAATTTTGCAAATTTGTACTCGGAAAAGGTGGAAAATTTTGTGAATTTGTACTCGAAAAAGGTGGAAAATTTTGCAAATCTGCATGTACTCCGAAAATGTTGAAATTTTTCGCACATTTCTACTCAGAAAATGGGCCCTGAATCGCCGTGACTGTGTTGAATTTCCCTGACTTTTTCAAAACCTTCAGCGACCTTCAGAAACGACACAACTCCACCTTTTCCATTTTGTGGTAAAGTCAAAAATAGCCAATCATCGATATGTGGTCCTCACCGACGCTTCGTTCAGCAACATAAGGTCACGGTTTCCGGTCACCGCATGCTTGAGGTCGACCTCAGCGGCTAGTGTGGTTTTCACGTGCTCCAGGGGTTAGAGGTTAAATCTTTAACGAATTTCATTTAAAAAGCCAAAATGTCTGGCGTTTCCCCTCGATCTTAAAAGCCATGTGTGGTTGGGGCACCCGGCGCGTGCTTTACCGCAGGCCCGTGACCCGCAGAGTCCGGGGTCAAGACGCTCTTTAATGGCGCGGAGCTGGGGGGGCAATATGGTCAGCACCAGATGAAATCGATGGACACGGGACGTCTGGAGGGCTACCCGAAGCAGAAAATTGCACATGGGCGGAAGTGGGACGCGTGGACTACTTACGAGCCAACATATGCGCCATCACGTGGCGATGATGACGCCATCGTGGCGCTAAGTCACCAGAGTTGGATGCCTGGATGGCTGCGTGTTTACACTGCAGTAGCCTTTGATGGAGTACATCAATTCGCATGCTGGACGATGTGCATCAACTTGAGCATGAGCTTGGACCGCGCGTTTTGTCGGATGAAGTAGAACCATCGAGAAGCACTCGAGTTACTTCCGTTCTGCAACTTCTGTTGCTCAGCTTTCGGTTGCTGAGGACAATGACCGTCCATGAGCCTTTGAAATTCTACTTGAAGACAGATTTTCGTAAGGAGCCCAAGCTCGCGAACTCAATTTTGAGGTTCAGCTAGTATCGGTGTTCTGAGTGTTCTGAGTTGCTCATAAACTGTTTCCACAATGGAAGAAGCAGAGAAAGATTTTTTTGCTAATTGTTGGCAGTTGATTAGATAAATTGTTGCACACGATTTTTTAAGTAAGTATGGTATTGGTAGCAACAAATTAGCAACAAAGTTCCTCTATTTACAAAAATACGGAATTTTTTGAGATATCGTTAACGTAGATTGCCATGTAAAAACCGATTTCTCAAAAAACGAATTTTTTTGCAAATAAACGTCACATTTACTGTAAATTATACCATTTTTCCATGTCACTTAGTCACTTTTTCTTTCGTTTTTTTCTTTTTCTTCTTCTTTTTTAAAACCAACCATTTTAGAAAACATGACAATTTTCTCAAATTAAAACACCATTTAAAAACAAAATTACATAAAGGCAACACGTATACGATCCCATATTTTCCAAAAATTAGGATTTTCTTTTCAAAAAAACGGTATTCTTAAAAAACAAAACTCAGGCCTACTTTTCCACACGACCATTTCCTTTGCAGAGGAATTAAATCAAAGACCTAGTTTTTGGATAAATCGGTTTTTGCAGAACAATTTCACCACATTTCAGAAATTTATTTTTAGAAAAAAAAATCCTTTAAAAAAATGCATTTTTAAATTGTTTCTAAACAAAAGTTGTTTAGACTGTAACTTGATGAAAAACTGAAAACATAATACCATTATTAGGAATGCTTTTACGACAGGGTTCCCCCAGAAATTTCATTTTTAACTTCCCTGACTTTTCCAGGTTTTGAAAAAAGTTTCCCTGACCAATGTAACTTGAAGTTACAATGTCATAAATTGACATGGAAAAACGTTAAAAATTAAAAAAAAAACATTTGCTAAAAGTTTTGCAAATTCGTCTTCGGAAAACGTGGAAAATTTTGCAAATTTGCCCTCGGAAAACGTGGAAACTTTTGCAAATTTCCCTCGAGAAACGTGGAAAGTTGTGCAAAATTGCCTTCGGAAAACGTGAAAAAATTTGCAAATTTGGCCTCGATAAAGGTGGAACATTTTTGCAAATTTGTTGTAGGAAAATGTGGAGAGTTTTGCAATTTTCCTCTAGGAAAACTTGGAAAATTTTGCAAATTTGTCCTCGGAAAACGAAGAATTTTCCCACTTTGTTATAGGAAAATGTGGAGAATTTTGCGATTTTCTACTCGGAAAACGTGGAAATTTTTTGCAATCTTGTACCCGCGACTACGATGAATTTCCCTGACTTTTTCCAGGTATTCCAGGTCTGGGGGAACCCTGTACGAAAGTTGATGGAATTTTTTGAAGTTTTGTTACGTTTTGCCCCTCATCCAGGAAGTTCTTTTCGAGAATCTACTACAACATGAGCTTCTACTCTTCCACTGAGTTTCAGCTGCTGCTCTTCTGAACTCAAAAGGTGGCCCAAATGCTCGGATTCGTAATTAGCCATGTCTTCGAAGCGGTTGAGTTTGTCCATTCCTCGTTTTGGCTAAAGTGTTGGACGCTCCATTGGCCACAGCTGCGCCGAGCAACCTTAGTCGAACCAGAAACGGAAATGGACATCGCGACAGTTGACCCATAGCGGACCAATTTGCGTCCATTTGTCCGTCTGCTAGCTACTTGCTCACTTCTGATCTTCCAGCTGCTTGCTCTGCTGTTTAATGCAACCTAATCAAGCGGACTAATCGAGTGCTCAAGTCCAACTGTTGTTTTCCCACGCGAATTATTTTCGCAAATAAGCACCTAGTAAAGGCTTTTTATTGCAAGTTTAGTGCTTCGAATGTCGATTTCATTCCTAATTGCAGTTGCCATCATTTTGGGACGGAGAAACTGAACTTTACGACCAAATTTTATGCACATGTATAACATGTATAAACATGGTTCCCCCTGAACTTTTACTTTCAACTTCCCTTTTTCAGGTTTTTAAACAAATTTCCCTGACTATACTTGACTAATGACAACGTCAACATTGACAAACATGTATACAACTGTTATCTACAATTTTGCAAATAATTTAACAAAGAAATATTATAAAAATGTTACAAAATTAGCATTAATAAAGGAGTATACACGACCAAAAAACGTTTAATTAGAAAACGACGTTTCGGCACCCATGTGCCATTCTTCA
>JAQGBX010003000.1:0-18503 GCA_034698745.1 Megaphyllum sjaelandicum
ATTGAAAACGTTACCGGGGTAATAAATTTCCTCTCAACAAACTGTCAAGAAACTTGATTGTAATAGGCGCCCGGGGGTGCTTATTGAAGCCCCGGCGCTTATTTGCAAATTCCGGGGAAGCCCCCTGGCGATTATTAAAGGCAGGCGGCTATTGCGGGTCCGGCGCTAAATACCGTATTTACGGTATTAGGAAATTTACCTCAACGTTATTTATAAAAAAAAAAGCTGTGTGATGAAATTAACAGCACAGAGATATTTCCTAGTAACTCAAGTCTGGTCGTCCAAAAATCCAAGGAACTATATAGACCAGTATCCCTCACCTCAATTGTTGTTAATTTGCTGAAACACATTATACATTAACGATGAGTTTTGGATTAACTTAATCAAGAAAAACCACTCGCTGACAATCAGCATGGGTTAAGAAACGGGCATTCCTTGTGCAACCCAACTGGATTTATTTATCCATGAAATGGTGGTAAAGAAGTTGACGCTATATTTTTAGACTTTGCTAAAGCTTTCGACACGTCCCTCATCGGTGTCAATTTCTGAAACTCAAATCATTCGGAATTAATGAACTTATTATTTCATGGATATCCGCATTTATAACAGGAAGAGTGCAACATTTGCAATCAATGGGGTCTTAGGAAACTGTGTTGTCGTAACCTGTGGTGTTCCACATGAAAGCGTACTTGTTCCGTTCATTTTCTTTTATTCATAAACGATCTTCCTGAGGCACTCTCCAGTAATACAAAACCTTGCAGTTGATTCTTCTTTTTATCAAGAAGTTAAGGATGGAAGAGATTTTTTTTTTATTTCTATCTACATGGTTTGATGAATGGCAGTTGAGTTTCATTAAGAAGAAATGCTTCGTGATGGATTTCTCTTGTAAAAGGATTACTATTCCTCCTAATATGTTTTGGGTGGGGTTCAATTCACTGTCGTTGATATTGTCAAATACCTTGTGTCAATATCTCTAATAATTTTTCCTGGAATGATAATTTTTGGGGAAGCAAAGCCACGTCTAAAATTTATTCAAAAAAATTGTTTAGTGTCCTGAAAATGTAAAGGAAACTGGCTATGCAGCTCTGGTTTGCCCTATGTTGGAATACTGCACTCCATTTTGGAACCCTCACAGGGTGAATCAATTTCAGAATCTTGAAATGGTTTAACGGAGAGCAGCCAGATTCAACGAGTGTGACAGAGATGCTTAACTCTTTAAATTGGGATTCATTAGTTTAGTGGATTATCGCCGCGCCGTGGCTTTATGGTGATTTAGGGTTGTCTCAGAAAGACAGAGGTGGGTTGTTTGCATGATTTTTGATAGGATAGGAAGACGATCATGGCCGATTTAATATAGGAACTATCTCATTGTGGGAATTGTGGGAAACGATGAAAACCCACAATCGAAGATAGCCTACACGGGAATCGAGCCTGGGTTTACCGAATGCAAGACAAGAATGTTAATCTTTATGCCACCTTTCAACCTTGGCCGGAAATAAGGAAAATAAGTTCTTTACGAATCAAAAATTGCCCGAACAAAAGAAAAGAACATTGATAATTAGGATATGTACATCCAATAATGGCAATTTAGAGAGTAACATTAGATACAATTCAAATTTTTATTTCATCATCAATTTATATAGTGCATGGTAGTTTATGTTAGTGCATTTTATACATGTATCATCTTAAAATTGACACGATCAAGCAAAATTGAAGAGTTTGGAAAGTATTCACATCGTATTTTTGCATAATTCAAATTGAATCATGCTGAATTGTTTTCAAAGCTAGTACGGTGAACGGTGAACCTTGCATACATTGAACACCTCCCGGTCGGTAAAATTTGTTCAATGTTGTCAGGTGTTTAATGTATAGAAAAAAATTAAAAATATGATTAAAAGTTTTTTTAAAAAAAATTAATACGTGTATTGTGACTACTCTACATTCTATTAATAACTCAATGATCTTGTATTTCATTGCATTTATTCTAAAAAGTGAGAAATTAACGATTGCTGCATCTTTGGACGATTATCGTACAGTACTATACATGTACCATGTAGTTGTATTCTACAATGGTCTTTTCTGCCACTTGAAATTAGGACGTCAAATTTGTGAAAGGCAAATAATTTCAACGTCTTTAAAGCTGAATTAACGTCATCTCGACTAGGAACGACTTCGTCTTTAGACTGGTCAAAAGACAAGTCTGTTTTGCAAGTCTATAAGTTTGCAGCCTCCTTTTTGCTCTTTAGAGTTATCTCGTACTGTGCAGTAGTTGAATTACAATTAAAAAAAACTGTTTATATGTACACAGTTAAATTTGGCATTGGAGTAAAGGAGCGGCCGAGGAAAAGTCGTGCCAAAAAAAATTGTTAAATGCTCACAGAGTTTCAACGTATAGAGGTGTTCAAAGTAGCATGTTTCACTGTATTGTTTTTAGCAATTTAGCTGTTTACAGTGAATTTAAAACAAAATCAACAATCTTGTATTATATCACACCTTTGCAAATAGATGTACCCTGGCATCATATGGCATATTCGTGTTATCGGCAACGTTAGTAGAGTTGACTTCTTACTTTAAAAAGGAAAATATGGAAGAAAAGCTCGACGGATCAGGTAAAAAGTATTGAGCAAGTTCCATATTTGCTATACATCTCAACCATTACAATCTCGATATGAATGTTTTTCAAATTTATAATTTAGGTTTGGGCATGAGGCTTTTGTCATCGTTTTCGGCAATCAGAAGTTTAAAGGCCATTTTTGAAACCAAAGAAGAAAGCAGCGACTTAACAGTCATTCACGGAATTCGCGTAATCTCCATTACGTGGATCATTGCTGGTCATACAAATATGTATATGATACGGTTTTATCCATGGAGTAAGAAACATCAATGGATTTATAACAGGAAATATACGTTAAAACGTGACAATTTGCAAGAAAGGCGAATTCACACCTTGGACATAGATTGCCTCCATCCCATTTTATTAAACCAATTTTCAAATTTATTCTAAAGAAAATGTTTTTCTCTATCCAGGAAACCAAATAGATGGGGCTCGAGCGTTCGATTACTTTTTATTACAACCCATTATGTTTAACACAACTTTCAGTGTGACATCATTTTTTGTTATGAGGTACTTCAACTATAAGTATATTTAAAAATTATTTAGATTATGTAAAGATCTTTTTAACATTGTTGAAATTGGTGATTCTTCCAAGTATAGGGATCAATAATTTTTAGACTAGGGATAATAGTGTTTCCATTAACATTTGGATTTCCTTTTTGTAATAATAGAGTGTGTCATCGAGTGGCACATGTAGTATCGGTATCAGCTGTTGGATTCGCTAAAAGGCGGCCATTTTGTTGATAGTGCGCAAGCGCGATGATTGGTAACGCTAGCCAATTGTAAACGGGGTTGTCTTGGCACATCACTATCCAAATCGGCTACCGATACGTAGGTATACTCAATGACACACCCTTATTTATGTATTAGTTTATTCGGATTTTTAACTTGAGTTTCTCTTCTGTTTTCATTTTTAAACTGCATTCGAATACAATTAAATAAATACACATTAATACAAATAACTAAAATATTTTTCATTAGTAAGGTAATTTCCAAATATCTGAAAACTTGAGTATTTTTTTACGCATTTACATTTCCAAAATATATATTTAGAAATAATCTCCAATGCCATTTCAGCATAATAACCTATATGAATGTATATATTTTAAATATAATTTCGAATATATTCTGTTGCTTTTAGTCGAAAATCAATTTCCCTCAATCTTAAATACAATGCATAAAATCGAAGTTTTTAATAGTTTGCAAATGATATATATCTAAATGTATATTGCAGCGGTTTTCTGGTCACTTATCTTTTCATTCAAAGGAGTTACGATCGTCAACAAAGTCCTAATATTTTCGGTTATTACATGTACCGGTTATTAAGGCACGTTAACTTCGTCTAATATAATTTTTAACGCTGTAATTATAAACGCATTGTCTTCCAATACTAATCCCCCCCGAATATATGTTAATTATTTTAGACTGACTCCTCCCGTGATTCTTCTTATTCTGTTTCTGTCTGGACCTTTTTATTACATAAACAGTGGTCCAATTTGGCCAAATATTTACAAACTCAACGTGGAAATGTGTCGAAACAATTGGTGGAAGACGGTATTTTTCATGCAAAACTTCGGGAACAATGATGCAAAGGTAAATACCTAAATCTTATTTCTATATTTTAGGACAATTATGATATTTGAATTACTGCGAGTTTTAAACACGCCCACAACCAATTCGTGGTTTAATAGCTCGGCTATAGACTGACTTGTCCGTGCTACTAAATACTTGACTCGCATTACCATGCAGATACCGTACGAGTATTTACTAATAACTACATATCTTCAAATTTTAGTGTATTCCTGTGGGCTGGTATTTATCAGCAGATACCCAACTTTATATATTAGCCCCTATCATATTGTATCCACTTTACAGGTAAGCGATCAACTTAACTTTCACGCCTACAGTATAATTTAAATTTAACTATATACAGTAACTGAAAATTCTATTTGTAATTTTGGAAACAACCAGAAAACCTCATCTAGCAAAAATTCTGATAGTCATATTTATCGCGAGTGCAACGATTGCGACCATGATTAAAATAGCCGTAACGGGTCAAAAAACATACATCGGGAAACATACCAGGTGAGTCGTATACGAGAATGGAATAATTGAAATTTATGAAAATAATTTATTTTCGAAAGTTCTGATTTCCACGACTTGGTGCAAATGACCCTCAGCGCAGTGCTGAGTCATCGAAGGAAGGAGGGGGGGGGGGAGGGATGAAGATTCGAAAAGGGCGATTTAAAATGCTCGTCCACTCTACCCGGCAGACGTACGAAAGCTTCCTTAGCGAACGCCCCCCAGGCACACACAAACAAAATGGACGCGATTTGACTTTATATATATAGATTCCATTAATGCTAGGCAGGATTTGTTCATGCACGCATAAAAAAAGATGGATCTACCATATTAACTTTGATTATTAGAAAAAAAGGAGTCAGTCTGACTAACTTCCAAATCTAAAATACATGTGGTTAATTGCTAAATTTGAAATTTGCTTTACATTTGTGCAAGATATTTTTGGATGACATTTACACTGGCATACTTTAATTTAACTGAGTGCTGAGTAGATTGTACCTGTACTGCTGTACAGTATGCATGCATGTATAACTCGAAATTTAAAAGGCATTTTTTGAGCTTCGAGATGAACAAAGGACATACATACGTTGTTAAGTTCATGAATGGCTGTTACTACAATGTTATATTTTTAATTTCCGTGAATGCATTTAGAAAATTTTCAGATATACGATAAATACCTCGGAAGGTCCTCTCTCCTAAAACAGAAAATTTTCAGTTGGAGTTTTAATGTGCAAATTGCGTCATTCACAAAACTGAGTAATTAATCTGCAGTATAGTTTTAAATGGATATATAAAATGGGTTATAGCTTAGAAAATGTAATAATGGTTATTATAAAAAAATCTACGTTGACTGAAATTACTTATATGGAACATTTTCTCTCGTGTATAGCATTCAGGAAAGCGTCAATTTATTCTTAATTGACAGTCGGGTTTACTATAACGCACCAGCTTATATAATAGGCATGACTTCTGGATATCTTGTGCACGTAATAAAGACAAACCGCATTATACTAGCAAAGGTATTTGCATTTTAATTTTTTTTAATCTTCTCTATAATTGCTCGATGAATTTAATGAAGAAAAACGAGACTATCAAACCTGACCAGTTTTTTTTTGACACTTCAAAAGATTCTTACAGTGATTCGTTGTCTATGGAATGTAGCCTACTATTCCAAAAACAGTTTTAAGTATCAATTAAATCTTTTCAGAAATCTTTTCAGAAATTTGTGCCTATCGATAACGAATTAGGAAACGTAAATTTTACATTCGTGGAATTTCCAAGCAAATTTTTAAAAAAATAACTGCAATTTTAAAATAAACGTTATCTTTGGATCATTGGACCTTATGCAGATTTCACGTGATATTTCAGTCACTTCATTAGAGAAAATTACACAGATGAATAGTTAATGATTCGATGAAAGATCACGCGATGTAATCCCATAAGTAACTCTGCATAAGCTGGCTATTCAGGCGAGCAAAGTGAAAGCGCGGCTTGGAGCCTATTTTCGCTTCGCTCGCCACGCTCTTGGTGGAGAATTGACCCTTTTACATGTGTTAATCAGATCCTTTCGCGGATTTCAAAGGAACTAGCCCGAGTACCTTTAACGCCGCTCTGGCCCCCAGCCACGCAGACAACGGCGCTTTCAGCGCATAGACAAGTTGCGCATGACGTAGCCAGCATGTGCTGTCTGCTCGGGAAAGCTATCTTTACATCATTAAACGTTCATGGAACGTTTTAAGACTAATGTAGCTATAATCACATGCAATCCATCAATATCAATGTGGAATTATTTTTAGAATTTTTTACAGAAAATAATCATTTCTGGTTGGATTTGTGCATTGGCGATAATAGGGCTTATTCTTTATGGCACATTTCCTTATTATCACGGCACCATTACAATGAGTCCATGGGTGAACATAATATACGGAGGCCTAGCTCATCCAGCGTGGGCCTTAGCAATAGCTTGGATCATTGTGGCATGTGCGCTTGGACATGGAGGTGAATATTTAATTGTTTTATTTATTAAATAATAATGCAAACATTTAAAGAATTTCAACCGTCTTAGAATTTAAAATTGCATTTTAAAATGCAAAACCAAATCAATTTTTTTAATTGACAATATACAGCGTGAGTAAGAAATCTTTTTCACCCCCCCCCCTCCCTTCCTCCTCCAAAATCAACATAGGGTGAGGAATGCACAAACCATTTGGTCCCAAGGTCCATTACAAGGGCCTTTAGGTCCTATGTCTTAAACGGTAATTGAAACAGTTAATTATCGATCGCCACACAGCATATGACTTCAGGACTTCTTGTATGTTTGCACCAGTGTATAACACCACTAGGCTGCAGGAAACATCGATTCATAAAACAAACCAGGTTCTAGCGTTTTCTTGCAATGTAGAAGTGTTATGCATAGGTGCAAGCATACGAGAAGCCCAGAAATCATTTGTTTTGTGGCGATCGATAATTAAATGTTACAACTGGAACCATTAAACTAATATATGTCGTCCCCCTATAACTTTATAGATGACATTTCCTTCGTATCTATTACCGTTAAGACATAACGGTATCCGATTTTTCGTATTTTCACCCATTCCGTTGATTTGGGGGAGGATGATGGGGGGGGAGAAAAAACTTTTTGCTCACGATGTATTAACATGTAGCTAGGTACTGTACAGTATATAGTATCCTGGTTATTCGAAATACCAACTTACATGCACATTGTGAAAATTACAGGGCAAATCAGTGCCCACTGATTTGAAACTGACTACATCTCGATTCAATCAATTTTTAGGAATAGTAAATTGGCTTTTCGGCATCAAGCCTTTCGTAATATTGGGTAGACTGACCTACTGCTCCTATTTGGTCCACAGCCATATACTCGAAAACTATTTCTATAGTCAGAAAGATAGCTTGCCGTTCAGCTTCAATAATCAGGTAACGTCGGTACATGTTTTTTTTTCTGAGAAATTCAAATGACGCTTTCTCATTTCTATTAGATTATGACAATTATCGCCAGCGTCACATTGACCGCGATCGCTGCAACAATTCTATCAGCACTCATCGAAATGCCCGTTGTGGACGCTTTAAAACAACTGGGAAAAAGATTCGACAAACCACATTTTGGACCAATAAAAAAGCACCTAACCTTCGCTTCTTCAAATCTAGTGAAAAATTTTGAAATCCACGAGCTTTTGATGGAGGACAACAGTCAAGGGGGAAGTGAAAATGAGATTTTAATTTTTGATAATAAGATTTCTGAAAGACAAATCCTTGGAGGGGCCCAAATTGGTCTCTTGAAGGGGACCAAAAGGTGTCCTTGAGTCTTGAGATGCATGGGCTAGCTGAACTGCAGAGTCGAGTCGAATTTATCAATTTTGATTGAAATCGATTAATCGAATTTCACTGGCTTTGAAGCCTTTCAAAAAATCCTTAAAAATATTAGTGTATTTGTAAAGATTTTGTCTTATTTTTGTGTCTCATCTGACACTTTTTGACTAATTTTGCTTAATTTGTACACATAATTACCATATAACATGTGCTTGCAGTCGTTTCATAAATAAAACTTAATTCTATCATTGAAGAGATCGAATTAGCCACCATCTTTGTAGTCCTTCTAAGAGTTAAATTGCAAGCGTTGGTCATTACGCGGGTAAATGTGAAAACGAACCGACAGAGTGCTTGCTTAAAATTCGCGAAACTGTGCAAAAATCTCCAAATTCGCACAAACTGCTCAAGCGTCACGGCGTCTGGTCTGCAGGTGGGTATAGTTGCCCGTCATTAAGGTTAAGCACATCTAAAAGCTACCAAAAACTTTTGCACATGTGAATACGTAATGTACATTGAAAATAAACAACAATACAATGTTAACTACCAGGTGCCGACTTGAAGTTTTGCGCGTAACCGTCTTGTTAGCAGCGCCGTGCGACGTCCATACTGCAAAACTGCAATAAAAGCCACCATGCAACGTATTTTCGCAATGTTTTATAGCTTAAAATATCGTATTCCATGTTATTTTACACGTTATTTAAACGGTGTTTCCATGCTAAAAACATCGTGTCATTGTATGCCTAGCAATTTTAGTATACAAAGCAATTCATCGAAGAAATATTTGTTCGCATACATTTTTATATATTATTTCAATATTCTTTTTTTAAATTTGCATTATTTTCAAATATAAAACAACAACAAAATAGTACTCAATTTAGGTATTCCATATCTTCAAGTGCGCCGAGTCCTCCACTTGCGTGAGGGGTGAATCTTATGGCGAATTTGATTGGGCCAAAAAATCTGCACTAGTGCAGGCTACAAGATGAGGCATAAGTCTACATAATCGGCAGTATTGCAGGCAGCAGGCGCAAAAAGACTTTACAGACTTATGCCTCCCCTTGTAGCTTACACTAGTGCAGATTTTTTGGCCCAATCCAATTCGCCATTAAGAAAGAAAAAAATAATAATCGAATGCGAAATTCGGCTTTTGAATTCGAAAAATCATATATTAATTTAAAGGCTGTCACAAACGTGTAGAGTTCATGATGAAGGTCGGACGTCTGAAACGTCGAGCTAAAATAAACGTATGAATTTTGGTAAAGTAAAAAGCCGAATCTCGCATTCAATTATTATTACTCGATTTGTCAACGTAATTATAATAATTGCCTAAGTCAGGTGAAAATAAAACACTTATTTTTTTGGTTGTTAAAATTTAAAGAAAAAAACTGTAAACAAATTATTGTTTGTATGAAAATGAAACCGTTAATTATTTTTTGTTAAAATTGAAAAAAAAAACCCCGACACATATTGTTCTTAGTCTTCCAACACAATTACAATACTTGTTTGTATATACATGTAGTATTTTCATGAAATAAAACAAATGATTTTTCCTAACTAAAAAAAAATACTACTACATTATAATAATTGTATATACATGATCAAATAAATAACATGTTTTTGTTCGTTTTAATAAACACTTGTATAATGTTAAGATCTAAAACGAAACTTCTAGAGAGGGCGTTTATGTTTACATAGTTTACTTTCTTCAGCATATTTTTAACATGCACCGCATTGGTTTAAATGCTTATAGGCAACTTTAAGTTAGGGGGCGTCCATTAATTACGTGAGGAGTTTATGGGGGGGAGGGGGTCGAGCCGAACCTCACCCAATCTCACGTGGAGGAGAGGAGGGGTCTCGGCAAATATCACGTAATTTTTTTTTCCGCAAGAAACTGTAAAATTGCGAGAGAACTGGGTGAAATTAAGTAAAATATGTTTCTTTACCAAAATATGGCTAAATCCTACACAATATTTATCGCGGTTGAAGGAGTTGAAGGGGTGGAAGGTTGAAGAAGCAGATGATTTTACTGAAAATCACATGGACATGTTGGTTCCAATAGTCACTCTTGAGACCATACATGAGTCCCCGTGGACTATGAATATTCTTTGACGAATTTTAGTAATTTCTTTTTAAGTATTTTATTGTTCGATTTTCTTACTGTGATTCTAGACTTCGTTCTTAGTAAGTCTTAAATAGTACTAGTCTTAACTAGTCTTAAATAAAAATAATTAAGCAAATTATGTTTTTTAAATGAATCCAACGCAATCAAGAACAGATTAACGTATTTACACTGAAAATACGCATTTTCGAGCCAAATCTCACGACATCTCACCAGGGGGGGCGGGAGAGGGAGGGGAGGATGGGGGTCGAAAAATCACCAAAAACGCCTCACGTAATTAATGGACGCCCCCTTAACTGTGCCGTAATGGCGAAGCTTTGCAGTAGGGCCGTGTGTCGGCACTGCATCCCTGATGTTACGCGAACTTCAAGGGAGACTACACGGAATCTGCATACTGGTTTACAATAAACAATACTACCTGATGCCACAGACTATTTATTGAAAAGACAAAAGGTTTCGAAAAAATCCTCCACATGCTCCAGTAGTCTCTATACGATAAATACAAAAATCTAAAATGCATTCGTCACCAATTAAATTTTCGTGCAAAATTATTTTAGTCGCTTTGATTTGGAGTAATCTAACGCAAGGGACAAAGTCTCAATCTCTTAAGGTAACTAAGAAGGCACTTGGTAGTGAAAAATTGGCAGATTTATTCGGCAGCTTTTCTTCACCACAAAAACTCTCGAGAACTATAATCGAGTTGATCTTCAAACTTATTTTACGATTCGCGAATAACATCTCTGCGGATTGCATTAAGGGCGTGGAATCCGTGTTTGTGGAAGCTATGGACCCGCAACAATGGTCGAGAATATTGAGCAACGGACCTGCTCGAAGTAAGTTATTTTTCTGTAAAAATAATACTTTCAGCTGATACAGTTTTCTGTTTAGTAGTTAGTTTTCACGGTGTAGATTTCTGGCCGAAATCAAACCCTATCAAAAACTCAAATTAAATTTATTGATGGAATCCTTTTATATTTTCTGGAACATAACGAAAATATACCCCATGCATAAAAAAGGAAAGGCACCAGTTCACCGCGGTTAAAATTCATTATAATTTGAATATTACATTTTTTCTGAGAAAATTAAATGCACTATATACAAGTGTAACCTCTTTCATGTTTGTTTTAATATGTATTTTGTTTTGCGGGACCCTTATTGGAAATACCGAACTACATAATTGTGTAGACCAACGCTCAGAATTCATTCTCTCCAAATCCTGCGTGTTTGTTTTATCTTAGAAAACATTTCGAAAAATTATTTCTTTCATGTTTTAAAATATCTACATCTAACAATATATTTTTTACAAAATTTAGTTCAACTATCATGATCTCAATTTATTTCGCAGTCGAAATAGGCAAAACTTAATATCAATACAAACAAGAGTTTCCGTCATAGATTGCACTTCACCTGAAATTGCACGAAAGGTAGGCGCCACATACATGCAAGCACGCATTGCGGCAGTTACCCAACATTTAGGAAACTTTAGAAAAGGAAAAATATAATATTACTAGGTTTTCTGAATTTTTTCAGATTTTTTTTATTGACATTTAAATATTTTACAAAATGTCTCATTGAAATTTCAACATCTTGAAACAATGGCATAATTTGAGCAAATTAATTTTTTATGACATTTGTTTAGTCTACAGGATGTGATTTAATAGATAGATGCAAAAAAATTCACTTAAAAGAATTAGAAGTTTATTAAAAACAACTTTGTTGTTGTTGCTGAAACTGCTAATTCCTTGGCAATGTGGCTCAATGTTTTCAAAAGCTTTTTTGAAATGCCAGTAGGATGCACTAAAAGCTCGCATTTCAAAAGAGGGGCTATTCCTCTATGCACTAAAGCATTGCAAAGCAACCAAAAGTATTTTCTGAGGTGCTACAATGTTTTAAATGAATGTCCCATTTTTGGGACATGGTGACTTAAAGGGCTAGGTTCAGTATTTTCTTTCGACATTTCAGTCTCGGCCAAGTAGATTAAAAAAAAAATGCACGTGCTAGACTGTCTAAACACATAGGCGCTACCATCCGCATTTTTGTTCGGTGTTCAAACACCTCTCTGCATATGCGGAGATATAATTCAATTCCCTATAGTCAGCATGAACAATGCCATGTGGTAGGGGGAGTCATCTCATCTCGTTAGATTGGACTAGTAGTCCACAAAACAATGGACCCCAGCAATGGGGTCCTGATGGCAGATCTTCGATCAACTTTGATAGTACAACCAAAGTTATGACGTTTTAGTTGGGAAGGGGGGAAGTACAGGTTGCATGGACAGCATGGTACACAATGAAGCACATCACACCGCCACCTGAGTTGAAGATTGGCGCAGAATCAGGCAGAATTGATTGAGAGTACGTTTTTCGGTAAGTTATTCCGCCACAAGTCACAAGGCAAAAAATGGAACATGTCAGATAGAAATTGCGCTTTTGGTTAAAACCATGACACGGTAAAGGATAAACGAGAACGTACGAGCCCCAATGAAAAGCCTGCGTTCCTCAGCCAATCAGTGACAAATTGTCCACCGATCGGAAACAAGGGCATGAATAACCAATAAAATGTGACAGTAAATCGCTCATTATTGTCTCATTTGCTGGACACCCCTGTAAATAAGTTGCATGTTCACCACCCACTTTAACATGGAGCCCCAACAGCACCAATTGCACCTAAATTTCATCACAGGTGGCGTGTTGAATGTTCACGCACAACCACCTTTCAAAAGGAGTCAGAAAACTTGCGCAACTCACTCCTGTGACGTCACGATGACGTATTAGGAGCGCAGAAAGTGGGCGATGAGCAAACTTTAGAGCTTTTACACTCTTGGTTGCGCGAGTTAAAGATCTGGCCCCCGTGCAGGTAGGTGTACATGTCTTGTTGCCTTCAATGAGACGAACATTTTTTTTTCCGGTCCTTTCCTTGCGTGCCGTGCGGGTAGGTGTGCGCGGTGCGCCTACCTTAAAATCGCAATATCACGCTGCGTATACGATTTAAACGCTGCACGTGGACTTAATAATTAATTCTATACCTAATGTTAATACCACATTAACCAACATTCCCTACTTTTGATCCAATTTATCTTTCTAGTGTTGGATGCGTTAGCAAAACTACCATCAGGAATTTTCACCGGTAATACATTTTGGCTAGGAAGTTATCAGCAATGCTTAGATGTCGTCGCCTCGTTTAATGCATCGAGCGAAAAATTTATCGGCGAATATTGTTTGGTCAACTTTTATCCTAATCAGATGCCAAAAAACATAAAATATGCTTTGGTAAACCCTCAACATCGTCACTTCTGTCTTTCATTTTCCGAATATGTAAAAAAATAAGTGAACTGTTAATGAAGTATTTCTTCCACATATAGCTTGGCTTGGAAGCTAGTTTAAAAATCGGTCTGTGCTTTCCTTCAACTTGCTCCCTTCAAGACAAATCGCTTCTTTTGAATTACAGTAAAGGAAATGTTATACCGCTTACTGCATTTCACCAGCTCGTAATCTGATAGAAATTGCAAATTATTGAGTCAAATAATAAATGTACGTTCGTTAATAGCGCTGAAATACGTGAAAAAATACGTTCGAGCGGAAGTAAAAAAAGAATTTTGTCAGACAAAGCGTAAACAGCCTATGGACACAACTACCATCATACTCACGCAAGTATAGATTTATAAAATTATTTTCTTACTTACTCGAGGACGTGAAACGATTATTCGATAGCCGAATAATTTCGACAGTTTTCTCATTCCTCCTCGGTTAAAGTTCTTAAAGAAACTTAAATCTTCTTAACAAAGAGAAGAAACTTCGATTAAAAGGGTGACAAAACCTATGCATGCAATTATAGAAATTTAGTAAGTAACCCTGTATGAGAAAAACATTTTTGGTTCTAATTTACAAAAAAAAAAAAAAAAAAAAAATACCGTTTTTGTTTTTAAAATCGGAAATTAAACAACTTAAAACTTTAACATTTATTTATACATATTTGCCCCATATTAAGAGGTTCATTACTTAATTTGTATGTACATTACTGTATGTATAATATATCCATGAGATCAAATAATGGGATTACCTAAGCGGTTTATTGGCTCAAGATATTAAAATATCAATATAATTGAATGGCCTGTATTTAGCTAAAAATTCCACATTCTTGTAATTTAAACAAACTTTGAAAACAGATGCACACTAGCATCATATGGCATGTTCGTGTTATCGGCAACGCTGGTTGAGCTGCTATATTGCTTTAATAATGACAATTTTGGAGAAAATTTCAACAGATCAGGTAAGAAGTGTAATGATCGAGCTCCCCATTTTATCTATCTCAAATATTTTAACCGCGGGATGACTTTTTTTTTAATTAATAAAGGTTTGGCCATGAGACTTTTTGCATCGTTTTCGGCAATAAGAAGTTTGAAGACGATTTTTAAAATCAAAGATGAAAGCAGCGACTTAAAAGTCCTTCACGGAATTCGCGTAATCTCCATTGTGTGGATCATCGCTGGCCATACTAATTTATATGCCGCTATGCTTTATCCTTGGAGTAAGACATCAAATTATGCTCGATGAAAAGCATCATGTCGATGGATTTGCAACAGAAAATGCATGCATACAGTAAATACTAAGTTAGCTTGAAAAGCTAAACGTGAATTCATAAGACGATTATCACTCTACATGTAGTACAAGTTGCACCTCCACCTGATAGCATTTTTAATTAAATAATTTATTCATTCTTTCATTAAATTTAAAAAAATTCATTTGCTACTTCAATATGTATTATCTTTCTGCAGGAAACCAAACAGAATGGCTTCGAATGTTCGATTACTTTTTTTTCCAACCATTTATATTTGCCTCAACTTACAGCGTGACATCATTTCTGGTTATGAGGTTATTCAAGACAGCTATAGTATTATAACAATACGCAATTTTTACAAAATTTTAAGGACAAAAAATAAACAGACTAAGGAACAGTTTTCTATATAATTTGAAATTCTACTTCTCCACGTACATGCTTGTTTACTTTCAATTTATTATTCCGAAAACTTCATGTCCAAATATGCATTATCCAACATACATCGTGATATGTCTAAATATACCTCGTATATAATTGCAGCGGTTTTCTGGTGACTTATCTTTTCATTCAAAGGAGTCACGATCGTCAACAAAGTCCTAACATTTTTGGTTACTACATTTCCCGGTTTTTAAGGCACGTTACCGCCGTCAAATATCATATTTATACGATGTAATTAGAAACCCATTGTATTCAAATACTTATCCCACCAATACTTTGTTAATTATTTTCAGATTGACTCCTCCCTTGATCCTTATTATTCTGCTACTGTCTGGACCTTTATATTACTTAAACAGTGGTCCAATTTGGCCCTATCTATACAAACGCAACGTGGAATTATGTAGAAATGAATGGTGGAAAACGGTATTTTACATTCAAAATATTATGACTGATAGGGAAACGGTAAGTAACTGAACCTATTTCGTAAATTTCAGAGAAATAATGATAGTGGATGAAATACACTATAGTAATTCGATAATATAATAACATTTTAGTGTTTTAAAGAGGGCTGGTATTTATCAGTGGATACCCAGCTTCATATGTTAGCCCCTATTATTTTGTATCCGCTTTATAGGTAAACAATAACCTTTATTGTCATGCCTATAAAAATACTTTCTCCAATTCAAATTGGAAATGAATAATTTGCGATTTTTTATTCAACTAGAAAACCTTTTCCCACAAAGATACTGATGGGCATATTTATCGCATGTGCAATAGTAGCGAACGTGATTAAAACGGCAGTAACTGGTGAAAGGACATATTTTGGGAGAGGCACCGAGTGAGTCAATTTAATTCTCCAACTCGATTGTTTTATTCAAGTATATATAACAACGACTCACCAACTACTTAGAAACTTTAGGATAAATGGCATCACGTGAAAATCATTTTCAACTGTATATTGATATCGACTATGTTAATTAAGTGAAATACGTTCAAATTATATTTTTGAATTTGTAATTTTAAACAAGATTCACAAAAAGTATTTTTTTTTGCTTTGATTGTTATAATTTTTCTTTTCGTAAATTCGCTTTTAAACTTATATCGCAAATGTACAAGTACGTGTTCATGTAGCCTATATGTCTAAGATGATGCAGTAACTTTCATAAACAAATTACTGGATTCAACGCTCAATTAATTAATATATCATTTATAAAATGCTGCGATTATAAATATGATTTCAGAGTCAGTGCAACGACATCAATTACAACACTTTTTTTTTCATGTAGTTTTCAGGAAGTCAACGATCATTTCTTCAAAACTTACAATCAAGCCTACTTTCACGCGCCTTCATATTTAATTGGCATGGCTTCTGGATATTTGTTCTACGTGATCCAGAAGAAGCGCATCATATTTTTAAAGGTATTTATTAATCCACATTTTTTATCTTCTCCGTTGAGTGTTTGGTGAATTTGCGTAAGAAAAGGACACGACCAGTACATTTAGAACGTTTCTCAAATTAAGGCTTTTAACAAACTTGACATATTTTGAGCAAACTTACATGTAAATGTTAGCTAAAATCTTTTATAAGATTTTTAGTGACTTTTTAGTCCATTGTCTAGACTAGATAATTTTCAGTGATTCCAAGGTCGTTAGCTAAACAGAAAGTGAGCAGGGTTAACAGAGTTTCAGGGTTTCAGTTAAAAACCCTCAAATTTCAATCCTCTTTTATTAATGGTCCGAGGGATTAAATGGTTATAGATCGAAAGAATTCCGGCTTCGGGTGAATTTAAGGTATCTTCCAAATCACCCCATCATCCAAATGTAAGGGAGCTAATTGCAAAATGTTTACTATAGGCTTTCCGTATGAAAATTTCCCAAACTCTTCAGTACCCTTATGATTAGCAATACAATAATATGGCAATGCGTAATTATTATTTTTTTTTTTCAGAAAATAATCATTTCTGGTTGGATCTGTGCATTAGCGATAATAGGGCTTATTCTTTTTGGCACATTTCCTTATTATCATGGTACCAGTACAATGAGTCCATGGGTAAATACATTATACGGAGGCCTAACTCGCCCAGCTTGGGCCTTAGCCATAGCTTGGATTATTGTGGCATGTGCTAACGGACATGGAGGTGAATATACGTCTTTTTTTTATCAAACACTAGCGGAAAAACCCGGCCTTTCTCGGGGTAAACTGGTTTGACTGTTTTATGGCCCCGGGAAAAATAGAAAGATTTATGGCCTTGGAATTCCCAATAGAGTTCACGCTCGCAGCGCGGTTGTTAGCCATCAGGGGCCACTCGAAAGGGGCGTCTTCAAAATGCACGTCCCCCCTACGCGCCAGGCAAAAACGTACTTTTCGAAAGATCCCTACAACGAAGGAGCAAAAGTTATTACTTTCATGCAATCAACTTAACTCACCGTAAAAATACAGCATTTTACTAACATATCCCACATATGATTTAAAGTTGTCAAATATAATAGGACTCTTGCATACACAATGATTCGTAAATTAATATATCTCGATTCTTCCAATTTTTAGGAATAGTAAATTGGCTTTTTAGCCAACCGTATTTCGTAATATCAGGAAGACTGACATTCAGTGCCTATTTGGTTCACAGTCCCATACTCGCAAACTATTTCTATAGCCAAAAAGATAGCTTGCAGTTCAGCATGAATAATCAGGTAATATGCTCGTATATTCAGTACACATTTTTATTAAAAAACTGTCCTTTGTAACAAATTCTAAAGACATTTTCTCATTTTTATAAGATTATGACAATTATCGCCAGCCTCGTTTTGACAGCAATTGCTGCAACAATTCTATCCGTCCTCATCGAAACGCCTATTGTGGAATCATTGAAACAACTGGGAAACAAATACAACAAACCACAATATATCCCAGTAAATCAACAGCTGACTTGCGCGCCTGCCTTATGCGAAATCCACGAGCTAATAACGAAGGACAATGACCAAGTTGAGGACTGTGTAAACATGAAGAATTAATTTTTTTAATATGATTACGAAGTTGTACAAATTGTAAAAGGTCTTTTGCATTGAAACACCTCATTTTTTTAAGAGCGCAGCATAGTGTTCCACGCTTAAATCATAACGTTTCAAATAATATACTCAACAGAGTATAGCCTACTTTACATTAGAATATTAAAATAATAATAATAATAATAATTTTATTTAAAGAATTGAATAAAAGGTAAGGAAAGGTTACAAAGATAACTCTTACAGCCAACCTGGTTAAAAGGATAGTTCTGTAGCGACCACGTGGCGACCCGGAAAACGTCGCCAGTGCGTTTTTACGATCCCCTATGCGTCACCTGCATTGGGGATCGGCCACGTCGC